>OX421455.1:35645826-35650826 GCA_949126865.1 Montipora capitata | reverse complement strand
GGCAAGAGTTAAGTTTGCTTCAGAGATAGCCCCATCCCAAATGTACTTTTTTATAATAATTACTTGTCGAAATGTTGTGTAAAGGAAAATAACCATAGCTGAAATTTGAGGCCCTTACCTCTCCCCACTTTAGTAAAGGAAGCAACTGCAAAATCCATTACCTGCTGATAGTTTTGATAGGTAAAGAGTAAATGTGATACAGAGTAATTGCATTGTGTCTATAAGACAGGCCACAAATGCAAGGAACCGTTGATGTACACTTGTAATATTTTGATATAATTCTATATCATCTTGAGGCTGAGGTGAAATACAGGTAGCAGAAATTTAAATACTGTGAGATGGTACATCAGCATAAGCATGTGAAAATACAAAACTAAGAACGAAACTGTCAAGAGAATAGGGATAGTTCCCTCTAGCTCCCCCTCTACTAAATCTGCTGCAACTAACGAAACTTTATTCCATCACAATAACATCAATCAGCAAATAATAATTTATCATCCATGCAAATAACTGTGAACAAATATAGACTGAAACAGTGATTGATATAACTGATGAATGAATCAATCAGACTAGTGGGTTTCCAAATATAATGTGGAATCTCTATGGAAAACAAATCAGACATAAGAAGTGTACAGAGTTACATTAACACTGTCATAACAAAAATATCATAATCGTTTTATTAGCCTTTGAAAGATTATTTATTTCCTACCATTATTTACTATTCTTTGTTAAATTTCAGACCAAAACAGTGCTACATAAATTTCTGGAAGGATGACCCTATATGGATAATTCAAATAGGAATGTTGTTCTTGCAGTTCAATAAATAATACTGAAAAAAAAGGAGATGGAGATAGAACCATCGTTAATAGTAAAGCTACTTGGTTGATGTTCTAATCAACCACAAGAAGTAGAAAGTATGCATTGGAGATTTGTTGTTGTACATGGTTGTATAACGGGCTGAAGAGCCTTATTACCATAAAGTAACGTGAATTGTAAAAGCATTATTTCCCATTCATTTTGTTCATTCATCCATGTATATTGTGGCATACCAATATGAATCACTCTCTTCGCATCAGGCACCCCTACATGTATACCAATGCCAAATACTTATTTTATAGTTACATCACTTTAGCTGTATTATATTTTTGGTAATACCATGTACTCATATGGGAATACTGAAATAAATTATTTGTTGTTGTTGTTGTTGAAAGCACCCAAAAGATTAAGCTTTATATAAGCTGGTTGAAAGGTGTAAATTAAATGAACAAAAAAAATTTTATCAACAAAACCAGTGGGGAGTGAGTGACAAAATGGTGGGAACAGCCCTATATCTAGTGTTTGTAATGCCTCCAGTGACAGAAGTTCAGGTGAGCAGGCTTTTCTCAAGCCTGAATGTACAAAAATCATCATTAGATGTTCCAAATAAGCTAATAAAATTGCTGCAGAGCCATTATGGAAGCCCCCAGCACACATATATAACCACTCGATAAAAACTGGGATAGGACTTTTATTTTTTTTCTCTGCATTTACCTTAACGTGGTAGTAACCACTTCAAAAGCTAATTGCTACCCTAGACCCTGGTTACCACCACATAATTTTTATTCTTTCTATAGCCGTATGAAAATATGATTCTCTTCTCATATTTCTTTAATTATAATACTGATGTTAATTAATTCTGTATATAATGCACAAATAAAGTTGATTGATTGATTTAATTTGACAGTTTAATGATCTGTTGATTGTTAAAATACCCTTTTTGTAAAAAAATATAAAATAGAAAGTGAGCACCTTTATTACATCCTTGCAAGGAAAGATGAGCAAATCTCCAATACAACAAAACTTTCCTGAGTTCAACAGATTTTTATTCTACTGCTCCTTAGAAACCTATGTATATAACCAGGGAGTCAATAGTTCTTACCAATATAGGAAGTTTTTCCTTCATCTATCAGCACGGCTTATATTTACGGCAGGTACAAAACACAGGTCATTGTTTTACCAATACAGAAAGTATCCTAAACATTCATAAAAGCTAACCCTAGGCCTAATTAGGCCTAAAAAAAAGTTTTTACGAAGGTTAGCTTTTATGAATGTTTGGGATACTTTCTGTATTGGTAAAACAATGACGTGTGACCTGTGTTTTGTACCTGCCGTTATATTTAAATCCTCTGGTCAGTGCAATGGTCAGTGCAATTTCCATAAACGCTTCTGTTTGCCCATGAACAAATTTTACCGTGTCATCGATCGACGTAATACATGTAGTATCCTGATTACTTTGCTTGAAAGCGAATATGAAAAGAAACAGCAAGAATATAGCTTTCGATCCCTGACTCTTTCTAGACGGTCCACCACAAAATGCACAACGAAAACCCGTTGGTAAAATATTAGACAAGCAATCGTGTTTGAAGCGGCGACGGCCTTCAAGGCCGCTTTGTATTCTCTTTTTAACTCTAAATCATCTATCTTCAGCGAAGTGAAAACACATGTCAAAGCCTCTTCGATTTGTTTACTTGAAGGATACACTCTCCTCCTCTCTCCTCTCCCTAAGGATTAGTTTCTGAGCATGAGCAGATGTGCAGGCCCAAATTACGCATGCGTTACCGGATGTCCGTGATTTACGGACATCCGGTAATGGCTGCTACCAGAGCCCTTCGTTTCTCCGACCACGTGACCAAAAGAAACGGAGGCTCTGGGGACGAGAATGAATGACAAGATTCTTGTCATGAACACCATTGCGCAGGCGTAGGCCTACCGCCAAAATGGCGGAGAGAGTGGAGGATTTGTTTCACGATGGCATGCAATTTTCTTTAGCAAAATTAGGGTATCCCAACCTAGAACTGAAAAAGGAACAATATGACGTGTTGGAGCGATATGCCTGGACAAAAATCTGTGCTGAATATGTTACCAACGGGCTGTGTTGTCAAGTGTTGGGATTTTCGATTAGAATTTGTGCAACGTGGAACTGTAAAGCAGATTGTGTCGCTCCTCAAATCACTGATCGGGATAAGTTTCAAATGTTAGAAGACTGTCTTTTTTTTTTGTATCGTGGAAGATGGAAGAGAGCGAAACACCAGACTCTAACACATGATTCTTTCCAAAAGAATAAATCATTCTTTTAATCATAAAACTATGTGTTCGTTGAAGGATCTTTCAAGTTCGATTCTTCGTCACCAGAGAAGGTTTAGGAATCTTTTCAAAAGAAGATGAGTTCTTTGGGTAAGAGTTCCCTTGCTGTTCTAAAGAAGTAGAGGTCTTGAGGGAAGTATCATTTTGCTGATTTTCATTATTTTGTATAAACAGAAAATGACTGTTCTCCACTAAATAATGAGAATTCTTGAATAGAGATGTATATTTCTAATTGGATAAACATGTTGATTTTTGGAATATTATTCTTCCACGAACCTAAAATGTGCTTTCCAAATTCAGGAAATATATATATACAGTGTACATACATACACAAGGCACTACATACCAGCCATAATCACAAAAACAACTCTGTAAAATTTTACTGAGATAATTAATGTTGCAGAACAAATACAATTTCTGAAACTTAAATGCCTAAAAACACGAATGATTTCGAAAAAATCTATGCAGCATGAAAAAATCAGCCAAACTATTTAGTGAACGAGATAAATCCCTAGAAATGAAAACAGCTTGTAAGCACAAACTAACATACAAAAGAAATTCTCTTGAGGGGATGGTGTAGATCTTAAAGTGAGTGAAATTAAATAAATGAAAAGTGTTACACAAAAACAATTTTTGTAATTAAAATATCACTGTCCATTTTCCTTACATCACTTCTATCCCAACAAAAAAAAATTTCCTGATCTGGAACTAATTCAAAGCACACACCCAAAAAACCAGCATTAAACAGGGCTGCCATTAAATTTTCACCTGCAATATATCAAAAACTGATTCTAGTTTTCATTTCCTTCACAATGTGAGCTCAGGGTTAACAGCTGGTACAGGTGAATGTCCTTTCTGGCAGCCCTGTGAAAACTTTCCAGTGTGACAATTTAATTGACCACATTAGTAATAGTACAAATGACTAAATAACATAACATGGTTTGACATGGTATGAGTTAATTGCCTGACCCTTGCCTGACATGGTCACGTTCTGTTCTATTTCCCACCTGTTGTGCGACAAATCAAGAAATGGACTCAGGTGTGTTTAATTGTCAGGGTTTCCATTAAGTTTTAAAGTAGAAGCGACCTTGTGATAGAGTGAGAGGGCACCCCTATATATAGTCTGGCTTTTGATCTTGAGACCTCCTTTGAGCAATGGTGGGTACTGTACTCAGTGTAGACAGGTGCTAGTACCCAGGTCTCAGCTTCTAATAAAACCCCTGCATGTAGGTTAGTTCAAGCTCCTGTGGTGGTGCAACTGTTAATACATGTAATAAGAGGCTGTTAACTTTAAGCTAAAAGAGTAGAGACACCCTTTCTATACAAGGCTTTTTTTTTTGACGAATGCTAAATACATACTCTCAAGAAACTCAGTGCAGACATGTTGGCTTTCTTAGATACTCTAGGTTAACCATGTAATGTACCCCAGACCGAGCAGACTCTGTTTGTATGAACTTACTTCCAGAAGAACCTCATTGTCAACAATAATGAAAAGCTGTTGTTCATAATCGTTGGTCTCTGGGCACAGCATATGAACATCCCCACTTAAAACTGCTTAATTCACATAATCGTTTAAGTAACGTCAAATTCCTTTGGGAGAGCAGAGAGATGCACACCGAAAGGTCAATGAATATGTGTATCAAGCAAAATAAAAACTGCAAAAGCCAAAAGATCTTCATGAGGTTAAGACTAGTCATCCTTAATGCACTTTATATTCCATTTTTACAGATAAGCGGAGGTCAGTACTTCTTTTGAACCATCAAACTTGACAGATTGGATGTAACAATATTATATATACATTGTATATTATCCAGAGAATGTTCATTTCCCATCTTACCCCCCAAATAATGTCATCCTTTCCTCACAGCCAAAGGCTT
>OX421455.1:35610826-35628326 GCA_949126865.1 Montipora capitata | reverse complement strand
CATTAAATAAGAACACAGAACTGTCATGAGAACGTTTCGGAAAACATTCTTTCGTTTCTGTTTACGTAAAACAACTTAACGGAAATTGACACATGCCAAGAGTGGGCCTGTCTCTCTCTCTCTCTCTCTCTCTCTGAAAAAAAATTACTTTCTCTTAAATTTGTTTAGAACATCTTAAATGTTATGACAAGAAAGTCCACAGGAAATCTTCTGCCCCACAAAAATGCATATTCTCTTACTTTCTCTCTTCACAAATAAACGACTGTCTATTAAATATACAAAGCAAATGAAGCTCTGTCAAAATAATTAAAAGCATCTACCAGTTAAAAGTGCTTCATGCTCGGGGTTCTGCATTTTAGCACAAGTGAACTACGATAACAAGTTCACTTTGAGAGAACGACCATCTCCTCTTAAAAAAATATTAAATAAAAGCAAAGTGGACTTACTGAAAACTAGATTTTTGAGGGCGTTCGACTCGTTTCGCCAAGAAAATTGTCATTTCTCCCTAGTTACCTTAAATCTTCGATAATACAGTACGTTGATCATCAGCCTTTGTTTCAAGCAAAAAGTGAGAAGATGGCAAAAAATTGTTTTTTCCTATCGTTCGACGGTCAAAATTTGTCTCTAAAATCTCTAATATAGTTAAAGAAAGCCTAATTCACACAGATTTAATGTAATCATTTTTTTTCCTCTGTGATTGGCCACTTAAGCTGGACGATCTTGACGTCATCTTGCTACTGCGCATGCACCCCAGACACTTATTTTCCAGGTCCCAGAAGCACGTTCGACAGTAAATGACATCACAGTCTCCAGTATCACAGAACAAATACTTCTTGCTGAGCCCTGTACCACAAACAGAGCATCTACGAAGGTTGACGCCTACAAACTCCAAAACTTTCTTGAACCAGCTGAAATTGTTACAGAGAACCAACACTGCGTCTAGTCTATTAAACATATCCGTTTCTTCAGCGAAGTTGTTCATGTTTTCGATAACGGCTCTGTAAAAGGTCTTGCGCTCTTCAAGTAGTTTGTAGTAGAGGTAGGCGATGCGTTTTCTTTCTCGTCTGGGGTAAAAACGCGAAGAGATCAAACGGCGCAAACGGAGCATAAAAGGTTGTAACAGAATAATCAGCAATAACACGCCAAGCAGAGCTGATAAAACGATAGTGTAAAGCTCTTGAGGGCTCTCAAGATCTCCATCACACTTCTTCGAAATATTGGATTGTGGTTCTTCGTTAGTGATAACAACATAGAAAAAATAGTCCAGGAGAACAACCGTCAGAGCGAAAAGCAAGTAAATCAGGTATACCACCAAGCACTTGAGCAAGCTGGCCTTTTCTTCCTTCGCGAGTTGACAAGCGGTGGGCTGCACAAACTGTTGAAGCTCGGCTTTCTTCAGCGGTACCAACAGGTCAGCGGCACCACTCGATTTGCGCATGTCCTCTATGGCTTTGAACCTCACTGTGAGGTAGTGATTATCAAATTCATTGCAAGACAGATAAAGTTTGTGATAACTATAGGCTTCGTACATAACTAGAAGCGCTAAAAGCGGCAGAAGCATAACCAGGAAAGAGGTAAATTCGCATAACTTTCCTGGGGCGATAACAATGGTTTCCTCCCCGCGTTGCACTTCTTTTGTTTCCATTCGTTGAGGGCTCAGTTCAATTATTTCTTTTATTTGCAACAACTTGTTGACATTTTCAGAGGCTATGCTTCGGCATGAGTTCGAGGCGTGAGGTTTCGATAAATGATTACAAGCGTTCTTCGCCGAAATAAACTCGCACTTTGCTCTACTCGGAGTTTGAGTACATTCGGTGTACATGTTCTCGACCTCCGCAGAACAGATGTTATGGGCACGGAGTAAATATCGCATGCAAATAACCTCTGATGGATTGTCTTTGACCCCACTTGTCAAATTATCATTTCTGACAAATGACGAAAGCAAAAGAGAATCGTTTATGTATGTCTGAAGCGCGTGAGAGATGTTCTCGAACTTCTGCACTCGTTCCACAATAGCTCGATTGTCCTCGTTCACCATAAACACAGATCCGTTAAAACTGTCATTGTCTGCTAATCTGTCCGAAGCCATTAAGCAGCCACGGCTTAGAGCCACAATGCGTACATTTTCAATAAAGTTACACATCGGTCCGGATATTAGGAAAAATGTGATCAGAATCCAGAGACAAATTTTCCCGCCCGAAGCGAATAGACTCGGGAAGATAAGGAGAACGATGCACTGTAGCCGAGTTTTGTCGAGAAAGCCGAAAATTGTTCCTACAACAAAGGCGATCAAGAAAGCAGAAACAGCGCAAGTGAGAACGTGCTGTTGTGCAAGTAAGAACAGTGTCAAAAATATGAAGACACCCAGCAGTAAACCGGAAAATATGCCCAGCAAAATCCGCAGCTTTGGGCGTCTGTTGGGCGTCAGTAATTTCTCTTTGGTTTGTTTTGCGACAAGATCGGCATCCTTGAAACTCTCTTCATCCGATCGCCTCCCTTCCATTTCGATGTCCTCGTAGGAAGCCATTCGGTGCTTCATTTGCTCCTTCGTCTTTCTTATCACTGATGATGATGGCTTCAGGCTGGTCGAGCCATCTTTCCCTTGGGTGTCTTTCGGTTTCTCCGGCTTCATCCCTTTGCCGTCTTTTTTGTCAAACGCAGGAGATCCCGGTGGTGTCTTAGAAACCATTGGAGTTTCGTAGATGTGCGGATCGTTGCACTCCGCACAACCCGCAACAAAATTTCGAGCGGGTTTCGGTGGCCCGACGAACCCGGGGACCTGATAAATGCTGCTTTCGTCTCTTCGCAATGGATTTTCTTGAATATTAACTCCAACACCCCCAGCAACGCTATCTGTGGTCACGTCTGAATGATTAAGTCTCTCGTTCGCTTTCTTCGAGTCATCTGTCGCGTCGATTTTAGCCGCTTTCGTATCAGCTATTTTTGGTCCATCTTTCGTCGAAACTGCTTTCGATAACTGCGGTCCTTTCTCTTCGCTTTTCTTTTCAACGGGTTCGTAATTTTCGTCAAGATTCTCTTGCAACGCCTCCTGTGGCACGGGGGTTGATCGCGGGAAATTTCTCGTTGTCTTCGGAACTGCTTTCGATTGTGTAGACCGTTCGCCACCCTGGTTCAAATTTAACTTGAAAGACGCCTTTCCAATCGCTTTCTCAGATTCCTTCTCGTCCTTCTCAGGCCCTTTGGTTGTCTCTGGTATTCGTTTGTCACATGTCTGTCGACTCGACGCCAGAGATCTCGGAGCAATTCCAGCTTCTTTTTGTTTATAGCCCTTCACCGTATTTCCGGTTTTCGAAGCGTCGCGGTTCGCTGTTTTTGGCTCATAATCGGCGTTACAACAACCACCTTCGCTAGAGTCTTCAACCACTCCAGAATCACCCGATGTTTCCTTCCTTTCTTCAACTTTCTCGGGCGTTTTCCCGTTATTTCCGACATAAGGCTTTGGATAAGACGGCGTTTTTCTGTTTTCAGGAGTACTGGAAGTATTTCGATTTTGAAGCCACGAGGGTTTGCTTATTTCGTTTTTCGAAGCAGGTTTTGCGTCTTTCTTGTCCGATTGAGGACTGTCGGATCCGCTACCATTTTTATTTCCCGATAATTTGGCCGCGCAACTCTCCGGAAACTTTCCCGTTTTTCCACTGTTTAAATTCTTGCCGTACATCCAGCCATCACCGCGCTTACGAACATCAAAAATAATGTCGCCCTTTTCAACAGCCATCGGCGCATCTTTGCCTCCGAATCTCGCTTCTTTAGGGTCTGGCGCAAAATCTTGAGTTATTTTGAGATACAAGCCATCCATATTGGTAAGAAATATCAACGCCCAAGTGTTTTTCAAAAAAGCGATTTTTTTTTTCCACGTTCAAGATAACCGGAGATCCATGTCAGTTCTTGCTTGAAATTCGAATCGCTGAAACAACAGAGTTTGAAAGACTGTTTCTTGATGAAATCACGTGATCCCCCATCCAGCTGTTGGCCGTCGACATTCAACGCCAACTCAATTGCTCATTGGTTCCTCTTAAACGCTTTCTGAGACTGATCTTTGGCTTTCACTCCATGATTGACGGACCTGTAAACAAATCAATTAAAAACGACGTTATCGATATAATATTACCATGAATAATCAAATAATACCATTTGCTAAAAAGCATTTCCATATTTCAGTCTCGTTTTTGAAAACTATAATAAGATGAGAAATGTTTAAAACGTAAACAAAAACACGCGGCGGTACGGATTCGATCAAAATTATTATAAATATTTGTTTCCACCGGAATGCAAATTCCCTATTGTTTTTCCGAAATAAGTTCACCTCCGGGGGTTCACCTTTAGATTACACAGGCTTCAAATGACATTTTCAGAAAAACATGGATAGGACATGACTGCCGTCAACTCGCTCCTTTGCTCATTCAGCTAGCGGTAGACATCATTGTAGTGGCAATTTTGGGGATATTTACATGAGACCGGGACGAATTCAGACCGGGATGAGTTAACATCGGCCTCCATATATTTCTTTTTCTGTGTTGTGACATGAGATCGGCCTGACAATAAACTCAGACCGGTCTGACTTCGTCTCGGTTGCTGGACCGAGACGAGAAATTCGGGTCAGCGACATATTTATTTCACAAAAGACAGTACTTCGTCCCGAAACCAGGGACTGGAAAATTTTCATACCGGTACAAATTCATAACGGCCTGAGTTCGTCCCGGTCTCATGTATATAGTTACGGCCTTCGGTGATCACGAAATAACAGTCAATCAAAGACAAAACTTCGGGAAACCAAAACAGCTAAACTATTATATCTACAACAAAGTACTGCCACAAATTCTAAAAATCAAATCATACTGATTACTTGACCAAAATCGTGCGTTACAGTTATTTAACAGTTAGTCTATAATTTTGGTTATAATAAAGAGGTAAATTAGCAAAACACATAGCTTGGTTTTTGCAATTTGCCTCATATTCTTCACATTTTTTAAAGTAAGGTGTATGCAGCATGATCTGCCAAAATATAATTAAATAATGTGACTCAAACTATTTATTTTTTAAAATAGGAATTCATATAAACTCCATACTGGTGACTTCCAAATAAACACAGGACTCCGATATTCAAGATCAACATGGAAATTAGACACATGATGCTGCTAATAACTATGCTTTGAAGAATTATGAATGCAACCTTTTTGTAAGTTTTCAATGAAAAAAGCTACAAAAAGCTACATTTAAATTTTCTAAGCCAAAGCATCATCAAACTATTCAAATTATATAAAATAAATTCCACTGTAATGTTAAGACACACGAGAGCTTATCATTAACAGAAAATACTTTTATTACTTAATTTTAAAGGTTCAAAATTCAGGGCAAGAAGACAAAGCCCTCTAGTCTATTTTTCTCAGCCACAACATTAACTCCAGTTGTTTACTGTACAAGACTCAAACCTATGGAAATCGATAATCTGATCACCTAACCTTTAGACATTGTAACATCCCGTCTTCACTGCGAAACTCAAGAATCAAACTACAATAAATGAAAGGGCAAAGTTCAGTAAAATATAGGAAGCAGAGACATGCTGATTTAACAACAGAATTTAAATGATAGATTGTCTGAAGGAAAAAGAAAACTTCAAAAACTCATCAATAATCCATGAACCTAACAGCTTATCAAGACACTGATAAAATGTCACATGCACGAGCTATAAACCCGATACGTACAGCACTTCTCCTTGGAATTCTTCACATAAAGAATAGTAATAAGGCCCGGCTTGTTTTTTATTGTACTGTAATATCTTCCTCTCACAAATTGAACCTCTTGTGCGAACTCTTGAGAGACACACTTTTTTTGCACACTGTCAGAACGTTTTTGAAGCCGTTCAAAAACTTGCAATATGTGTTAATAGTACAAGTACATTATGTATATTGTTTATATTACATTGTATAAAATGTGTTTGAACTAGTCCATCTCCACAAATCTACTTATCTACTACACCATACTATATTCAGTCTCTGCTCAGAGAAAGTGTTCGATGCGGTTTGCAGAGCATTGTAATAGACAAAGAGAAAATCATAGATAAAACAATGTTCTATCAAACATTGTTTTATCAACCAATGTTTTATGCTTGATTTCTCTTTTAATCCAGTACATGTATACTGGTATATATGTTAGACTACTGTTGGAGGTTAAGTGTTTCACCAAATTAAAATTGTGATGAATTTTATCAACCCTTTCGAGAGGAAAGCTATTGTCACTAATGCACTTATCAATGTTACGCCCCAATATGATGAAGGGGGGGGGGGGGTGGGGAGCTACCCACGGGAAATTGACTCAGACAGCCTCCCCCTGGTGAGGGAGTTGACATGCATGCATTGCCCCAGGTTTGGGGTCACCTCGCAGCTCTTACAAGGTCTCACCTGATTGGAGACCACCCTAACCCTTAATAAAAGAACAAATAACAGAAACAATGGACCCTAGGCCTAAAACAAAAGGGTTAGGTTTTAGGCCTAGGGTCCATTGTTTCTGTTATTTGTTCTTTTGTTAAGGGTTAGGGTGGTCTCCAATCAGGTGAGACCTTGTAAGAGCTGCGAGGCTACCACAGGTTTGGGAATTTGACATGCCCGCCATCTTGAAAGACAAGAGAACCTGGAGATGAGTTATCTGCGATCTTGGTTTTAACAGGACTTCTTTGGTTTTCCTGATTATTCTGGACACCACGAGTGAAAGAAAGGCAAGCAAATCCGTCTTGTCTTTTTGTAAATACGCACTATCACTTCTTTCAGTCTTTGCTGGAGTGTTCAAAAGTGGAAGAATTTTCCTTTCTATTGTTTCTCGTGATTCTACTCTATCATTGTCATTCTATTCTATCATTATGCGTGCTTGATTGACTCAAAAGCTGGTTAATTAATACTGTTCATGTTGTTTAGCTCAATTTTAGGTTCTTGTTCAGTACCGTGAGCAGTACAAAGGTTGCGTATTACATGACAAATTTTCATCAGTTCTTGAAAAGGAATTTAAAATTAACAGTGATGAAACATTGCTGTTCCAAGCACAGGCTCCCCAAGCTGAAAATAGGTGGTGTATGCGACAGTTTGTGTATATAGAGAATTGTATGGGAAAATCACCGATCGTAAAAAAATTGTGTAAATAACTATCTCATTTGAAATAAAGTTTTCCTACCTCAAATGTGTGACGAACTTGTCTCTTTTGCCGAGTTTAGAGCCATTCTGACGCCGTTTAGTGAAGTTATCCGGAAGGCCGTTACTAAAATAATAGGAAGGCCGACCACTCCATCTATCGCTGGCCAGACCTCACTCCACAAATCGTTTTCTCCTCAACACGAAAAGTCCCGAATCGCAATAAAAACAACAGTTCCATAAAGCCCAATAAATTTCACTCCAAATACGTGTGTTTCGGCTGCCGAAAGACTCGTGAAGACTCGTGAAAACTTTGTCTGAAAATTCACCTCTTCGGCTTTCCTCAGAAGCTTGTGACCGGGCAGTCAACAACGGAAACCCGCAAGATGGTTTCAGCCTCAACTCTGATTGGTCCATTTGAATTTGACCGCACGCTGGCAACACGACCGTTGTTGACTGCCCGGTCACAAGTCAACAACGGTCGTGTTGCCAGCGTGCGGTCAAATTCAAATGGACCAATCAGAGTTGAGGCTGAAACCATCTTGCGAGTTTCCGTTGTTGACTGCCCGGTCACAAGCCTCTGAGGAAAGCCGAAGAGGTGAATTTTCAGACAAAGTTTTCACGAGTCTTCACGAGTCTTTCGGCAGCCGAAACACACGTATTTGGAGTGAAATTTATTGGGCTTTATGGAACTGTTGTTTTTATTGCGATTCGGGACTTTTCGTGTTGAGGAGAAAACGATTTGTGGAGTGAGGTCTGGCCAGCGATGGATGGAGTGGTCGGCCTTCCTATTATTTTAGTAACGGCCTTCCGGATAACTTCACTAAACGGCGTCAGAATGGCTCTAAACTCGGCAAAAGAGACAAGTTCGTCACACATTTGAGGTAGGAAAACTTTATTTCAAATGAGATAGTTATTTACACAATTTTTTTTACGATCGGTGATTTTCCCATACAATTCTCTACATACACAAATTTAAACTGTCGCATACACCACGTATTTTCAGCTTGGGGAGCCTGTGTTCCAAGAATATGAATCTAATGAAAAAAGGTTACTCCAGGACAGGAATGTGATGTTCAGAAGGTGCCCACGGGGTGGGGAATTTGATAGTCTGTAGGTTCCCGTGGTGGGGGGAATTTGATGCTAGCCCCCATGAAAATGTCAAATTTCCCTGGGTCAGCCCGTCCTCCCACCCTGAAGCTTAGCATTAACAGGTGCACAGAAACAAGCTACTGGTAAACACCATCTATTTGCATATGAATGGCGTGAATTGTTATTCTGCCTCGTTCTTCAGACGATACCGCTACATGAACGCAACATAGTGGCCGGATATTCTGCAGTTACTTCCAAGCTATTTCACGCAAAAAAATAAATTTATTAGGCTTACCTGCAAATGGCTACAACAGACAGCAGCAACAGCTGCTTCCCGCCAGTGAATTGCAGCAAGAACCCGCAAAATACTGGTAACGAGGATGATAAAGACATGCGCGACAATGCGCGACAAGACTCTTCCTGTTTCAAAATGGCGTCCCGTCTTGCAGTGGGTATCGCCATTGAAAGTCTTTTAGAACACGAGGTCGAAGAGATTTCCAGCGATGGACAGGAGAAATACGTACCGTGAGTATACGGTTCTGAAATAATTATTTTTTTCGAAGCTTTCAGGACGCTTAAATGATTAGATATGAGCTGAGTGTTGATGGGTATTGCCTGATGGCCATGTACTAAAACCCGAAACATCGGAACGAAACCACCGAAACCATCGAAACACCGGAATGAAGCCAAAGGAACCATCGAAACACCGAAACGAAACCGCAACTTCAGAATACAGGGCCACGATTGCGTGACATGGAATTAGGTTACACATACATGTGTAGTTAAGAAAGGAAAAATAATGAAATGAAAGAATCTTCTGGTGTGCTAAGGGAATCTGCAAAGATTGTGAATAAAGAGCAACTGAAACAGGAAACTTGAAGGAGACCATTCGAGAAACTATTATAAGTGACAATCAACCTGGAGGTCAAATTGTATACTGCAATCGAGTCTGTTTCGATGGTTTTGTTCAATCTTTTATAGCTGTTTCATGTGTTCCGGTGGTTTCGTTTGGTGTTTTGGTTGTTTCGCTGGTTTCGTTTAGGTGGTTTCGATGGTTTTGGTGGTTTCATTCTGGTGGTTCCGTTTCAGTATTTCAGGTTTTAGTACATGCCGTGTTGATGTTCCCCCGTCGATATTTTGCCTGTCAACTATCAAGATTAATAAAATGTAAATTAGGTCTAGTTTATACGTCGAATTTCAGACGAAAGTGACCAAAAAAATCAAGACAAATTTAATGCAAGGAATGAAATTCTTCTGAATAGTGACGAATAAAACGGTCTGTCTTTGTTGCTGTCTGGCCCTGATGGATACAACGTCTGAAAAGCGTTTTGAGTGAACACATCGGATTTCATACGAATGCATGAATTTGAAATATAGTAATGCAATATACATGTAGCATCTGTTGTGTAACATGTAGTTCAAGTGGCGGGAAACTAAGGATGGTGTGACTTGATGACACATCATTTCAATATGCATATTGTCAGTAGTTTTACAAGAATGCAGCAAGAGACAGAGAATAACCGAGACTCACAACGATAATCATGCCCTGAATCACAGCTAACAATATCATTCAATGATTGTTGCCTTTTCACTCTTTCCCAATTAATCATGGAAAAAAGAATCCCAGGTCATTGTTTTACTTATACAGAAAGCATCCTAAACATTCATAATAGCTAACCTTAGGCCTAATTAGGCCTAAAGAAAAGCTTTTAGGCCTAAGGTTAGCTATTATGAATGTTTAGGATGCTTTCTGTATAAGTAAAACAATGACGTGTGACCTAGCTGTGACCTGTAAAAGAAACCTGCTGCACTGGCTCAGTAATTTTTGAATTCTGTGAAAGCTGAATTGAATTCATCTGAATTTACTTCGCCGTCTAAAATTGGAGCGCTAATATCAATGTCTCACAGACAAAGTCAATAGGAAATTAATTCATCTCAATTAAATTCGATGTATAATCTAGGTCTTAGCCTTTTGTTTACAAATCATGATAATTGCAGTGCAACGCGCCTTACCATGGCTACCCAACAAACTTTCACATTTGACAATTACGTGTAAGTACGTCAACTCAACAACCCATGCAACAGTGTTCAACTTACAACTCTGCGAACTTTGCAAGGAGGCGTGACTGTCAATCAAATTCGAACATCCTGATTGGCAGACAATTTGTAAAAAAACTTTGTTGGGGTAGGTGGCCATGGTAAGGTGCGTCACACTGTAATACTGGTTGTATCACAGCTGTTGAACTGCTGAAAACAGGTCGCATGAGCAACAAAAACGGTAGTCGGGTAGTTCCATTTTTGTCCGGACCCATTACCCCCTACGAACGACAGACGGGTGCTGATAAGTCAACAAAGATACTGAGGGGAGACATTTCTGTTATTCTTTGGGTAGGGTGGTTGGATAAAAGAATGGAATGACCTCCTCTTTAGCACCACAAGTGATCCCTAGACTTCAGCAGATTAATAAAGACTTCTTTGCAAGGATCATCAAGTCACCATTGAAAAAAATGCCTCCCTCTATTCAGTGTACAGTACCAGGATTAAAATTTAACTTCTTAACGTTAATTGCAAGAATGTACCGGTAGTTCTAGCAGTTTGGCATGACCATAATATTGTCACCTTAACTCAATTTGATGGCCCATTGATGGTTTGCATCTGATGCCACGGCAGCCAATGATGTTGGTGTACAGAAAAATGCAGTCAAATGTCTTGGGAATTTGACTCTATTATTATGCACAACTTATGGGGCCATTTTCTATTGTTTTGTATACCAACATGGCCATCTCATCACATGGATGCAAACCAAGAATAGGTCGCTTCTGCAGGTCTTCTGCAATTGAGTTGTAAATGTTAGTTCTTTAACATTCCCTTTGAAAAATTACTTCATCATTAACAGGCAGTTGTCCATGTCAGAGATGCTGGCTAAGTTGGCCAACAAGATTGACTTTCTATCAGATGTGAAAGGACATGAAGGTGACAAAAACAAGGAGGATGAAGAAAAGTCTCTTGTGACATTTCAACCATCCCTTTGGCCTTGGGATTCAGTTAGAGAAAACCTGAGGTACCTTAATCTTAGCAGAGTTTCTTTTTCAGATTATTTTTCTGGAGATTGGTAGGTAATGTGTGTTATGGCTCTTACAGGTGCCTTAAAGAGGACATACATGTAGTAACCCATTGACTTGAATCTAGATGCCCCCCCCCCTCCCCACCATTGACATGTTAAATTGTTAGGCAGACAAAATTTTATTACATGTAAGTCTCATTCCTTGGAGTCAATGGGTGAAATGAAAATAGAAACCTTAGAGGAGGGAGGCACCTTGGTAATTATTTAAATAATTATTGACTTCATTGCTGTAACAACCTTACTCTAAATTTTCCCATTAATGTAAAAATGGAATTTGTTGAAAGGCTAGGGGAGGAACCAATAATAATTTTTATTATCCAACTGTATTAGTTATTGACAATACAGTTGACAGTTACTTGTGAAAATACAATGTTCGTGGTTAGTCTTACGAAGCTCGTTTCATCCCGACCAAGGGACTCATCAGAGACCTTTCTGCTTGGCAAACTCGTTGGGCATCACGCCCAAAGTCCCGCTCGCTAACAAAATTATGACAACAATCTCGCCTTATATCGCATAAGGATTCCAGACCTCACAAATTCACGCACAATATTGTACAGTTCGTTATTTGTACACTTGGTTACTGTACAGTAGAGAACTGGTTTGACTATAGTGAAGTTGCTGACATTGCTCCGCACGTACAAATCTGTCACACATTCTCGGTTGTTTACAATAATTCATTTGCTAAAAATTTAGTGGGAAAAAAGTTGGATAATAAATAGCTTATTAGGTGTTTTGGTGTGTACTATTTGCTGAGTATTTCTACTCGTTGTTTGTATTTTGACTCACCCTAGCGGGCTTGTCAAAATACAGCACAACTAGTAAAAATACTCAGCGATACTACACACCAAAACATCTAATAAGATATATTTATTGATCAAGAGGGAGGAAGGGTATTGTAACTAATTATATGTGACCTATCACGCGAAAACGTTCCTTACGGTTTGCTGTTTTCGCACGGATAGCCGTGTGTATGCCGTGTGTTAGCCGTGCAAACGGATTGGGCAGGCTATCCGTGCGAAAAAAAAATGGATCTGTTTGCACAGCTTGGGCTATCCGTGCAGAAAAAAATTGCATCCGTTTGCACAGCTTGGGCTATCCATCAGCCGTGGATTTCACTTAAGCCGTTCACCACTTGGTTGCTCGGGCAGGAGTCACGCGACAAACCTGTCAAAAATGTAAATAATTTGATACAAGCGGTATAATTATTGTCACGGTACTTGTTCTGCTGAAATCTGGGCTTTGATAACATTCGTTTATCGTTACACATTTTATATTGTTCCACAAAAAAGTCAGTTCGATTATATATATTTTCTAAATGTGTAAAATTATACAAAATGTTGGAACATTAATCTGGAATTTTCAGTTTAATACCATTGTCACGCTAGATTGCACTTCAGTGACAATCATTACACAGAATAATTGAGAAAAGTTAAAATTAAAAATGATGAGTTTTCATTGGCCATTGTAGAAAGCAAGTCTTATCTTACCATTTAACTTCTCCTTCACCTTCCTCTTTTGACAGGAAATCATTAACAGAAATCTGTGTGTTATCAGATGTACTCGGTGTGGTGCGTGATAAGAAATATCTGGTGTTGGATCCAGTTTCCCAAAGCCAAGCCACAGCTAAACCAACCATGTCTCTTATTACCAAAAAGAGGGTATGCAAATGAAGAATATAATGTTATTATTCAGCTCTTATAAAGCGAGCAGGAGTTCTGTATGGGAGATCTTGACTGAGGTTGTGAGTACAGACGTAGACACCAACAAGGTCAAGATTCCTCCATACAGACTGACTAAGCTCGGTTAATAAGATGTTCATTATAATTATGGCAAACAAGAACAATTTAATTTGTTTTATGTAACTGGTTTGTACTAACTGACATTTTGCTTGCGAATGGCGATGATTGGCAATGAGCTGAACTTAATTCTGCCAAAATTTGCTCATCATCCTTACCTTTTTTTCTCATTATGCTTTTTGGCACTTCCATAAATTAATCTTGGTAGAAGAAAATACTCAATACTATTTTTGCATTTTAGTTTGCAACTTTTACACCGCAAAACATTACCGGTCTAGATGTCGGTCTAGATGGGAAAATCAAGACTGCACTCAATATCAATTTCAGCCAATCAAATGTGTGAATTTGGTAGCTCCCAGTCCTTGTGAAACAGAGCCATATAATTAATATTTTACTGTATAGGTACTGATGAAATACTAGGGTTTTCCTTTTCACTAAAAAGTAAAATATCATATTTTAACCAGACACAGTGAAGGTATTTTTTTTATCTTTCATATGTGAGACTATGTGTTGTCATGGTAACTAACGCAATTAGCAAATAAGAAGATAGAATCTTCTTTTGTGCTGAATTGTATTTAATGTTCCCGTCTACATTTTAAAACGTTGTTTTGTCGCAATTTGACATTATTATGATTTGTTTTTCTTAAATTTTTTTGTGAGTGTCTTAGTGGTTGGTGTTTTTTATTCTGGACATTTCATCAGTAGCTATGAATTATGATAAACAGTCCGAACATTACACGGCTGTTTGGGGATACAAGTTTTATCTTCTCATGCTAATAGTACCTCTCACATGTTTGCTGCACTCACTCATGAGGGATACTATCAACACCTGAAGATAAAATTTGTATTCCCTTGCAGCCATGAAATATCTTCTTTATATATTTAATAATCTTTTTTGTACACTTAACCCATTGACTAGGACACTCCCAGTTGACAAATAAAATTGTCTGGCATTAGACAGAGTAAAATCTTTCAAGTCTCACTCCCTGAAGTCAATAGGGAGCTTTAGCAACGACGACGGGAACGGCAACGAGAACGTCACCTCAAAACATAAATTTGCATTATTGTAATCACTTCGCGACTAGTCCAAGCTCTTAAACATGACAATAGTGTGGCAGTCCCTCAAGAATGAAACTGATATGAGTCACGCTTAGTTTAGGGGAGAAAATGAAAATTTATCTCTAAGTGCTGACGTCCTCAACAAAACCTCAAATTTGGCTATTTCATGTTGTTGTTTTGCTGACGACGGCAAAGAAAGGGACAAAAATGAAAAACGCACGTGCGGAGCGTGCAAAGCTATTGTTTTTTCCCACTAAATATGCAAATTTGTGACATTCTCGTTGCCGTCGCCGTTGTCGTTGCTAAAGCTCCCTAATGGGTTAAATGGACAAACCCCATGTAGGTACATTGTACAACAATAAATTAAGATGTAAGTCTGCATCAAATAAAGCAAACAAGTTAGGAAGTTTAACAGTAAGACTTCGAGTCTACTTGAATAAGGACTGTATACTGTAGGCCCAATCTCACAACTGTTGCTGTTAGCACTGTTGGATTAGAGACCTTTAGCACCAACATTTTTGGGATAATACCGCAAACCGCAAACCCAATAGATAGCAAGCAGACGTAACAACGTGACTGATATGGTAAAACAGGAGGTCTGATTGATCTCTGGCTATAAGATACTGCCGTAATAAAACAATTATTCCATTCGCCCTTGTTGGATACGAAATTGGTAAAAGCCAACTTGGCACTACACTCCTTGTTGCTATTTACCATTTCGTATCCAACACAGGCTCGTGGAATAATTGCTAATTACTCACCCCACATTATTTAAAGCTGGTTATTGGCTAATCTTCATGCAATGGGTTTTCTTAAGAGTTTGGCAAAGGCTGCAGACATTCTCCTTCGAGGAGGTCAGAGAATGGAAGATGCTGTGAAGGAAAGAACAGATCACAGCTTGGGGCAGGGAAGTAATGCAAAGGACTTCCATTCTGAACTTAGGATGCTGCGAAAGAGATGGAGGTTAAAAAGAACAGGAACCTCCATAATGGGCGATTTGACATATCGATCTGGTAAGTAGGGACTCAAATTTCGTGTTGCTCTTTGAATAACAGTGTATATGTATATGTATCTATTTGTTTAATTACGTTTAAATTCAGTGATGTTAGGAGTAATCTGTGATAGTTATTTGTTGTTGACGCAAATCATAAATAATTATTTCTTTGAAATGTAGAAATTTGGTCTTTAAAAAATATACGAAGGGTACCAAAAAATGTATTTAAAATAATGCAGAGGTGCATTCAATTGTGTAGAATCAACTTTTAATCAATCCATATATTCATACAGAACTCTGTGAAAATTTGTTCCAGAGAAGTCTTTGAAGCCAACTTGTCCATATTATTTCACAAGATGGTGCACTCAACTTTTATTTGCCTGTTGTCTTCAGTTGGTTCGCAGTTTCGAAATCCTGGATTATTTGAAGTCACTCAAGCAACCAAAGCTGAGGACAGTACTGAGCAGTCTCTTGCCACAGCTAACAGAGCACTGGAAGTGACAGTTGGAAGTGACCTTGAAGGAACGGCAGAAGTCAGAGTTGCCATAGTTACATCGGGAGAAGAGATAGAAACTGCCACTCTGAAAGGTAGGGATTCGGTTTCAGTGTAGTGTGACAGTAAGTACTCCTGTGTATTCAAGCTGTTTAAGATTGATTTGATGAACTTTACTAAGTCTCAAGATTTTGTAGACACAAGTTCACAACACTGTAACTGGGGAGACTGCAATAACATGGAAATCAAATTAGAGGAGGTCAAATCCAATTCGGGAGGGGAAAACCAGAGTTGCTTGCAAAAACCTCCAGCAGCAGAACAGGGAGCCAACAATTAAATAATTTATAGTGTGGTCTTTTTCATGACTTCAAATCTGTCCATTGATGCAGAAAGTGATTACGCTCACCATTGCCCCAGTTCTAATCCTCAATAATAATTTATTTATTATGTGATGTTATTTTTATAGGTAGTTACAACAGCAATTTTTCAGCAGCACTTCCATCGTGGCAACAGAAACTGGAGTCTGCACAGTCCAACTTGTTTTGCAAAGAACTTTTTGTTCAGGTGCGACAACATAAATAATTATTAGAAATTTAAATAATTATTATTTTCCTTAGATAATGAGTAGCAAAATCCTATATGAAGCCAACCTTGTCAAGGCAAGAAATTAATAATAAATTAATGTTTGGCTGATTTTTCCTTCAAAGTTAAGTGATATATCCTATTCCTCTGAATCAAGACATCCTCAGTTTAAATCCTCCTTGATGCACTTTTAAGAGTCTATTGCTTGGAACAAAGATTGGGTATCAATGTCATTCTGTATATATACTCATTTCCCAATTATTGAGGAATGAAAACTTGCTCACCCATGCACAGGAAAGTGTGACCTGACGAAAAAAATATTAACAATAAAAAATAGTCAAGAGTAACTTGACTGTACATGTACTTTTCTCCTTTGCTTTTTGCTTGTCTTAACACCAGCTCTCACAAGAAGCATATAACATCAAAGGGAACCAACCACATTTTGTGATGGCAAATGAAATCAGAGCTGAGGTGGGTTTAAATTATTATGTGACAGGTTATGTACTGTTTAATAAATGAGAAGGAGTGTTTTATCAAGTTTAAAATTAATAGACCCAATAAAACATGGCATGCAGGTTTATTGAATGGCTTCAAAAATTTTCCACAAAAAGCATGCCCCTCTGGAGTCCAGAAAATGGTGCAAAATGTGAGAGGAAGATATTGCCATTCGAGAAAAACAAGTTAGGCCTCATTACTAGTCTTTATACAAAATTCAAATGAGGAGTGTGTTACCAGGTCTTAAGCTCATGCACATGACCTTTTATCAGTGTTTTAATAGGCTGTTAGCCTCATAAATTACTAATATGTTTGAAAGTTAATTTAGTAATGACTTAAGTCTGATTAAATGCCAATAAATGTGTAAGTGTCTTACACCACATTTTCAGTGTTGCCATCACATTTTCAAGTGATAAATTCTCCTTTCTCCTCATGTTAATAAGGTTAAACGTTATTATGCCTATTAAGAATGATGTCATGCATGCAACACCCTGAAAATTGCAAAACATTACTTTCGCAAGTATTTGATGTCCATGCTGCTGCCTGTGAAGTGCAGTGTGTTCCACATTAAGAGTCTTAGGTGTTATACTACTGAAGCACTCCATAAATTAATCTTGATAGCTACCTGCAGGCTTTCAAGTGCTGTGTGTGATACTTTTCTGTTCTTATTCAATAAAGCTGTTATTATTTTTGGTTTCGCATTTTTTTCTTGTTATCAGTATGATA
>OX421455.1:35578326-35605826 GCA_949126865.1 Montipora capitata | reverse complement strand
GCTAGGGATACCATTGGGTAAAATCTCGCTTGGACTATCCATTGTATTTTTGGAAGTTGTCCAGGCATTTGACTCTACCTGGCTCTTTACGGACGGTGCCTACTATTGTTATTGCGCATCTCGAGATACTCAGATTTCCTTTGGGTGGTGCTTAGTCAGCCAGGGATATTTTTGCGGGGTTCAAAGCAGAACTTAGCAAGTGCTTTTGGTATCCAAAAAGAAAATTGGGGGTAACCATGCATTTTTCAGAGATAGTTTAGCTTCAATTTGGAAAAGAACGTAATACATTGCTTTGTATTTTAAAGCTTTCAAAAAAATATTGTTGATTAATTATCTTCGAAAAATGCGTAGTTACCCCCAATAGCCCATTTCCGAGTTGCTGCATGCCTCAGTTTCAAAGCGAGTCCTGGTGCACAACCATTCAAATGGAAATGAGTTGCGTATTCTTATTCAAATCAAACTCATTTCCCTTACAATAGTTGAGCACCAAGACTCACTTCGAAACCGAGACAAGCAGCAACTTGGAAATGGCCCATTTTCTTTTTGGATTTCAATAACACTTGTCAAAATCTGCTTTTCCCACATAGTCAGTAAACCGCGCAAAAATACCTTTGAATTAGTAGGCACCGTCCTTAAAGAAGTCTGCTAGTTACCGCTTCCAGTTGGTCATTGCCATCATCTTCATCTTCATCGACTCCTCATCATCGTCATCGTCATCGTCATCTTAAATTCATCATTTTCACCGTCGTCGCCATAGGTATTGTCGTCATCGTAAGCATTATTATCATGGTTAGTTTTTGGCATAACCCCCACCCCTCCCCTCCCCACCCCCTCCCTCTTTAAGCTTTAGACTTTAAAAGCCAATGTATGGATAGGAAATCGAATGAAGGCAAGCGCATTTCGTGATTTATGAGCACAAGTGATGTTTTGGAAGTTCTCAAAACACCACGAGTGACCTTAAACAGGGTTCGTGGAACTTCGTGCTACTCCTTGAAAAGCCCTGGAATTTAATTTTGGACTCCAAGGGCGCTTTAAAAGCCCTTGAAACAAGGATTTGAGTGAAAAACTGCTTGAAAACACCTTCAATTTTTGCCTGGGTGAAAATTGTTGAAAATTGTCGACATGACATCATGCTAAGTTAAAGAGACATTTAAAGAAATTGAGCCCGGGATTCGATCCCAGGCCACATTGGTGGAAGGCGACTGCTCTCACCACTGCACCACCCCTGCTCCATTATTACGTAGCATCCTCGGTTCTATGTGACATCATGCTTTTCGCATCTCGAGCATTGTTGTTGTTGTTTTTTATTTCGTTTTTTTCAGACAACTGGAGAATCTTAACTTTAATTAAAATTAAATTTAATTCCCAACACTTAACTCGCAGGACGTAGAAAAGCATTTCTGTGTTACACATTGCATTGTGGGATCTTTTTGTTTGTACCACGTGATGAAACGGTGGCCATTTTGTTTTATGAGATGTGTTCATGTGTAGTCACGGTTCGATGCTTAGGGAATATTAAAGTTGGCTTTTTCAGCAAAGAAAACACTGAAACACGGTCTATGGCATAGAAATCTTCTTACAAACACTCCTTGAAAACTCAATTTCTGGTTCTTGAAAACTCCTTGAATACTCGTGGAATTTTATTTACAAAATCCAACACGAACCCTGCATAAATCACAAAATGAACGAGCGATTTCTTACGATTTTTTATTTATTATCTACTCAACAAAATCACTCATAGCAACTTCCGTATTGCACTCTATAACCTATTTGTACATTCGTCATTGACCAACCAGAAACGCGATATTTTGTCGAGTATCTAATTAATTGAGTAATACTGTATTATTTTTTTCCATCATATTTTTTGCCTTCGACATGCTTTAAACCGGTAGAACGGTAAGTTATGCTGGTACGGTGCTAGGTGGCAGACAACAGGACTAACTGGTTGTTATTGTTTTCTTTCAGATCGTCTTTCCAGCTTCGCCTTGGAGTTCAATACATCCATGTGGTTAATGACGATGGATTGAGTTTAGATTTATCAATTCATGCGCAAGATCTGGAAGATTTTATTTTGAGCCAGGTTTGGAAACACGACTTGTCCTTTTTGACGATTTTGCTCGTTGATTCCGCGAAACGGAGAAAGGAGTATCGCTAGCTGGTCGGATAATCGATCATTCAGGCTTTTGGCTGTTAGCACTAACGTTACTTTCAATTTGGACATTATGTTTGATTTTAGCTACCGTGATGAACCACATCCGTTCTCAAGAGTTCAGCCACGCAGGCAATCCTGATTTTTTTTTCATCACCGCCAACGGTTAAAATGCTTTGAGGTTGAAAGTTTTAATAGAGCACCTAAAGTCACATGCAGAATCAGTGGTTATCTTTGATTTGATTGACAGACGTGATTACTCAAACGAATCACTGCCGTAGACAACGAAATGAGCCAGTCACAACGCGAAGAAAAGGCATACAGCCGGCGCAAAGCGCGGAAAATCGCGTTTTGACCTCAGATTGGCTTTGGGTGTGACACAAGACTTTTAATACTTTGAGTTATCGAAGTACGCCAGATCAAAGCATAAGCGTACATGTAGTGACTAGGTTTCAAAGCACTTTTAAAAATCGCTTTTTACATGCCATTATTCAAAACTAATCAAATAACCGTCATTAGTAAGGCTTCTTTGTTTTACTACTTTTACAGGTGTGTAATCATCGCTTGTCAGCGGCCCAGTCGCTAGCGCAGAGCTTGGGCTGGCGCGTGATTCACTGTAGTCGTCACGTGGGGACGGGACCTAAAGAGCCGAAGGGTCACGTGGGAGGCCTGATGGTCAAATCTCCTAATGGCGCCAAGTAAGTAAACTTTCGTAATCAAGTAATGATGGGTTAACGCATGACTCAACGCGTAAATCGTATTGGCATCAGAGACGCCTGTCGCATTATTTTCCTTTTTTCGTTCGTGGCGAACTAGTTCCTTGGAAGGAAACTTGTACGTTCTTTCAATACTCCAAATTGAAGCTACAAATGAAACAGTTTAAAACAAATGCAAGTGTCTTAAAACGATCTGGCCAACGGTTTGGTGAAAGCTCTCGTCTTCCTCTTACAGCAATAAAGTAAAGTAAAGTGACCATATTTGATGTCGATAACTCGTAACAGTAATTCAACTGACAAACCTGAGGTCGACGGTGCGCTCATTTTACTTCCATCAGTGCTCCGTTTTGCGGGTATTTAAAGCTACTTAAGCTACACTGAAAGGAAAGAAGTCGAAACAAGGATGCGAGATCCGGGAATCGAACTCAGGGCCTCTTGCACCAAGGCCGCGCACTAACCGACTGTGCCATCCTTGCATCCTTGCTCAGTTTCTGTTCTTCAGTAAGGCCACAGGTGAATTCACTTTGTTGGCATCCACTCTTCTCTAAGAGGTTCTTTTTCAGGTGCTCTCATTTTCCCCTCCCAGAAGAAGACCAACACATGAATTGGTTTTATCAATTTTTAGTGTACTTTTAAGGCGGCCAATTGTTTACTGCCCACGCGAAAAAGGTTCCTTTTAAAATTACCAATTTGACAACCAGAAACAGCTTCAAATAACACTGTCTTTGGTTTTAGGTCCATTGCGGTACGCACTGGACCGTTCAGCGGTGTGTCAATTCTTGTCAGGCGCCCTGAGGTTCCTAGTGGTGTCGCGCCAGAGTTGCTGGGGGACATGAACTGGGGGAGCTTAGGTGGAGATTTCAAGGAGGTCCATTACTCCAAGATGCCTGGGAGAACCTTTGTACAAAAACTTTTTCTTTTGCTGGCTGTTGAAATGTACTGAATTTCTCAAAAATGTTTTCGAATTTTCACTACAGAAAACACGTGTAACATTGCTTAATTTAATGAAGGTGAATATTGTATGTACATTATTTTGAAGAACAAGTGGAAGTTAGTTTTGTTGTTAGAATGTTTTTGTATCCGCAAAGTAGTGGCGAAGGATGCTGAAAATCTCAGACCTCAGAGGGACTTGAACCAATGACCCTGGGAATTCACTTGTCACGTGTCATAGTTGACCGGCCTCCAGATGGCAAAATAGTTCAGTCTGCAGAGCATTATGATGAGAAATCACACGGTCATTGGTTCGACTGAGACCCGTTCATTCTTGAATTATTTTCATACTTTCTTGCTGATGCAATTTGAATGCGTGGTTCGCTAGCCTTGTTGCGGTCTGAAACATGGGGCGCTCGATCTGATTCTTAGCCATAAAAAGTGTTTATAAGGGCAAATGGCCACGTTTTTTACCGGAAGTTGATTTGATTTGTTCGTGACAGTGAGGCACAAAACCTTGAACAAAGTCTCTTTTCCACCCTTGGACTTAAAAGAGAGAGAAAGAGAGCCTGGGTATGACTGTAGAGCTTCAGTAATTACTAATATTTTTGTTCCACAAATTCAGTTCGAACTTTCAGCTACTTCCAGTAATTTATTCACTCCCATCGTGAGCTTTAGAACTGAATTTAGAACTTTAAACATCAAATACAATCTAGTCTTCAGCGAGCTTTTTAAGATCCTCGACCCATTCTTCAACCGGTCTTATTGACCTGCACTCGATGCGAACGCGATCTCCCATCTTTTTCATAATTGGTAGATCAAATGACAACCTGTCCACTTCCGCCGGATCGTCTACGCACACAACTGCCAGAACCTGTTTGGTAAGAAAGTAGAAATTACAGCAGTTAAAAAAAGACTCTGCTATGATGCGCGTTTTTGCACGAAAAAGTTCTATCGCAAAGGAATGTGTCATCGACATTTAATGATTAATGGCACCAATACCTTCCGTTCTGCTACCACTTTCCACAAGTCCAGTACAGTGCCTGATTTTTTTGCTTCCACAGCCGCCTTCGCTTCCTCGGCCCAGACCTTTAGTAGGTCCAGTTGTGTCATACCTGTAAAGCGAAATTAATTCATTTCTTTCTTCACTATTGTCGTGTTCTATCCTTGTAAACCACAAATGATTTTCAAAAGCAACAGGTTAGCTTAGAAGGAGAACACGGTGGCTGAAACGAGTTTCAACAATTTCGAGGGAATGTCTTATTAGAAGGATTACTCTACAACACTGATTCATGTAACGGCAGCAATATTATGGTATCAAATGAAATACCAATAAAGATGCTCTCATTTGTGTGACGTAATAGGTCACCATGGCAACAAATGAGCCATCTAAAAACACCCTGTATTTTGTCTTAACCCCGGGAGATTTTAATTGGGTGCAACATTGAGTTAGCCGGTTTGGTCTATAGCTCTGCACATCTGAGCAATCAGATTGAATTATATCATTCATGCATTATATGTGGGAAATTTATTCTAAAAATAGACTCTCTTCTGACCCTGGAGGGATTACGTTTTTTCAAACGTTGGCCGTGTAGCACTTATATTTGAACAGACTTAACTGATTAGAGTGTAATGTGAAGTGCTAAATATCTACCCCATATGAACCATATGAGCGTTAGCCCTACTGATGGAAATGGGCCATTTCCATCAGTAGGGCTAACGCTCACATGGTTCATATGGGGTAGATATTTTGCACTTAACATTACACTCTAATCAGTTAAGTCTCTTCTGACCCTGATGAGGACAAACCTGGTACCAGATTATTATTCTTGGGTGATGCACTCACGGGGTCACCGTGTTCGTTTTTGAGATATAAGCGTTTAAAGACAAAATGTCAAGGGTGAATTCTTCATGGTTCTGTTGTTCCCATGGTTACTAATTACGTCACATCAATGAGTGCATCTTGTTAAGCAGTTATGTTTCACATAGTACCATAACTTTGTCGTTACGTGAATCAGTTGGATAGATTCAATCCTTCCAAAAAGCACAGTTTGTTGAAAGTGTTGAACTGGTTTGGACCACCTTTACGAGGGACTCTACCATCAGGAAACCAGGTCAAATTAATTCAGAGATAATGAAGTAATCATATCGTCTTGGCAAGAGGGCTTTAAGCGTAGCTAACTCGTCAAACACTGCATCTAAAATCACGATTTCCTGAATGATCTTCAGTGTGCGTGTGAGCTACTCTATCAATTGAATGCGACGAGACTTCGTGAAAAGAGTTGGTAAAACCGGAAGGTCTCTGATGAAGCCCCTTGGGTAGGACGAAGCATACGTATGCCGGTAGAGTCTTGCAAGTGCATTAATCTTCCTTGGTAAAAAACATTGTCTTACTCGAATCGTAATCCACAGTGAAAGTCAGCAGGTAGAACAAGCCTCTCTTAAGGTTTGCTTTCTGTTCCTCGAAATTTTCCCCGTTGCCAGACCTCTCACTGACATCGCAAGCGAACCCCTCGTATTGCCTCACGGGTGTAAACCGCGAGTGCATCTGATCTCCAAGAGCCTGGTGAAGAGGGAGGTCGGCGAAGCATGTGTCCAATACTGATGGAGATTCCACTGACATCACTGAAAGACAGCAGGCGCAGAAAAGCGACGATTGTTAGGATGGTGATTTGTTATCCAATTACATTACGGATTTAAAGGTCAGGATCACGTAATTTTCGCAACGCAAGCAACTGCGTCAAACTGAATGCACCCCAACTTCGTTCCCAGGGTTCTCTCCTACTCGTCCTCCGGTGGACGAGTAGGAGAGAACCCTGGGAACGAGGTTGAATGCACCCCTTTTAATTTCCGTTGCCGCTTTATTAACCCCTTGACTCTCAGGTGCCGCAGGACGCCCCCATTTGACGATTAAAATCGTCTGGCGTTGGACAGTAAAATCTGTTTAGTCTCACTCCCAGGGGTCAATGTCTTAAGGATTCCTTTCTCATCATTTATCTCGTGTCATAGTCCTAAGCTTGTTTTGTACACAAACTTCGGGAATCTAGCCAGCGAACAGGCTTCCCGGACCATGACGGCAAAAGATGCCTTTTTCGACATATTAAAATTCAGCTTGAAAGAGAGACAAAGGAAAGTGGATGATATGCAAATATTTTTCAAATTCATTCCAACGTGTTTCGATTGTTTTTGTTCTCACTACCTCACTATCAAGCTGAATATTTGAGCTTGAGCACGCGCGTTTTTGAGACGAGGACGGCAACCGGAAGTGAGCTGTTTTCCCGTGTCCCGGCACACGAAATGTTCTCTTCCGGTTGCCGTCCGAGTCTGGTTAAGCTCCCTACTCGAGTGCCCGCAACTGTGGCGCGTGGAGCAGAGCCAACGAATTCAGACGAGCTTGAAATCTCGCGCAAATCTTTCTCAAGCACAGCCTGAGTACAGACAATGGGCCATCATAGTTCACAGAAAAATCGACATTGAACTCCCAAAGGAATAAAAGACAGATTAAACTACGCAAATGTGCAACTGTTTTTTTTTTTTGGAACCCAAAATTACAAAGCGAAAAATTTTCAGTTTAGAGAATCGCTCGACTCAAGGAATACTGTTGTTTTCTTGTTTAATGGAAAGGTAGTAAATGTACTTACCACCGAGAATATTCCTCTCTCCAGATGCCTGAAAAAAAAGTACTGTCATTAAAAGACCTGATTAAGTTTGCCCTCCAATGAGCCAGTAATACCGCTTTGCGCCGAAAAACCACCTGGGGCCCGTTTCTCGAAAGTCCCGAAACTTTGCGGGCCATTTTCGGGTGTCACAATTCCCTTTGTATGTCAAGAACGGAGAGGACTTAAGTCGTCAAACTTCACAGTCATTTTTCTTTTTGTTATCTTGAAAACACGTTAAAAGATCGGCTTTCTAAAACAAGCAGTTGGCAGTTTCACAAATGGCTTTTCGGGAGTTTCGAGAAACAGGCCCCTGGCCCGAGTTGGAACTATCAACTGGAAAATTCAATTAGTTTTGCTAGTGTTTATCCGGTGGATTGCGCTATCCACTTTTTGAGCAACCGATGCCTCGGAGTGATTCCACTTTGGCCTCTCTTTACCTCTGATTGGTTGAATATGGCGCGAAACGTTTAGGCCAATCAATACGCGTTAGTGATGGAATGTGAAATTCTTTCCACACCCAATTCGAAACCCACCTTTTTATGCGATTATCGGTCAGAGAGGTCAACAAACTCGTGGCACTAAAACTATGGAGAGAAATCCTCTTTTTTTCTGTGTTTTGCAAAACACTACTGATCCGGTTAAATCCGCGAATTCACATTCTCAGCTAAATCAGTTGTTCTGCTGGGCCAAAGGTTGGATATACGCTTTAGTTATAAAATGAAGATGAAAGATAAAACCTCTTGTAAAACCCTTACCTTCAGTTTCATAACAAGAGAACAGATCTTTACATGTCTTGCATCTTTGTAAATTTGCCAAAATATTCTGATGATTTATTTGATGAGATTAACGGTCAGATTAACATCATCGAACGGTCATTCACATATTTTACATGATTTCCCAAGGAGAATTTTATTTTTAATTCTAACGAGAAAATCGACATCTGACGAAAAATAGTAAGTCTATCACTGAATTGAGCCTTCCTTTGTACAGTAAATTACCTCTTTTTGGTTTATGCATATTGGGTGTTCCGCTTGCTGTAAATGCAGGGAACTTTTTTTGGGTACATTAAGTCGCCTCTAAATATGTCTGCAACGACTAAATGTTTGTTCAATAAAAAATCGAAAGAAATCAGTTTAAAATGTAATGATCATTTTCGTTTATCGCCAGACGCTTACAGAATAACTAGCAATGAAGATTTAGTGAGTTGCGTTCAATTCCTGTTTTGTCATCGAAGAGGTATTTCTTTGAACGTAGTTGTATATTTTGGGGAAAATCTACCCTTTTCTAGTGACTGTTTGATAATGGTATCGCAATGCTTACAGGATAACTTATCCAATAATGCGAAACAAATGCCATTGATAAATCATCATTCTTTGAGAGGTTTTTTAAAAAAAACCCTATCATTTTAATCCGATTTTCTGAAAGTCTGAGGTTTTATTCAACGGATCTTGCTACGAGCGCAGCATGCCGGAAATGTCGACTTGCAACCGCCCTAATAAAACTAGCATCAACCTTTTTTCACCTTCCTGAGCGCCTGTATTATCAATACGAAGGGTTAATTGTTATTTTACGTAACACATTCGTTTCCAGATTAACCATTCGGGCTGTCAAAAAATGTTGAAAGTGTACAGGATAGAAATTTGACACACACAAAAAAATATCGATTCATTTTGATACTCATTGTTCACTTATCAGACTGAATGTCTTTGTACCATAGCTAACATTTCTTTTATTTTTGCATGGTGCGATTTCCCGGCGTAAAGTTACAGTCCAAGAAGAAAAATTGTTGCACGCTTGGAACATTTCCGCTCACGGTTTCGTAAAAATGCCCAAAATGATGCAAAACTTAACGTAACTGCTGCAAAAAGTCGCGTACTTTCAAACAACAATGATCCCTCCATAAGCCAAAAAAATGTAACCACATTGCAAATAGGTTTAGCCAAAATCGCATATTCTTGTTGCATTGTGAGAATCAACGAAACAATGAAGTCTGAGATATCTGGCCGACTTACCTTGAAGGCGTATTTCATAAGACCTTTATCGTATAACTTGAAGGCGGCGCTAGCATGTCTTAGCCACAGCTTGTACAGTTCTTTCGAGGTCATTCCATGGTAATCTAGACTGGTCTCAAAGAAGTAAAGGAGAACCATTGTGATTCTTCCTCGAACAAACGAGTTTCACGCACTTTGTGCAACAAAAGACGTTGACCGCTTCCTCGCGGAGCGGAACTTTCAAATTGAGTGCCAGCTAAATGAGGTGGCCTTTATGTTGTCAACTGTACCTACTGTGGTTCCGCTCAGAATATGTTATCAATATTCAAGCTCTTTATTAGACGGTGAAAAGAAAGACTCTTTTTACGAGGTGAAACCAATTAAGTTCCTTTCTTAAGTCTGATATCTGATTGGCTGAAACAAAATGAATGAAATACTTTGTTTTAGACTTTTTGTTGGGAGCTTTTCAGATGTCAATTTATATTCGACTTTCAAAAATCTTTTCTGTTTCAGCTATAAACACAAATTACGAAATATGGAACTTTATTTCAAAACTAACTTTTCCAAGGACTTTTATGGCAATATAAAAATGCACATTTTCAAAAAAAGAACGCATTTAACGGATTAGTATGTTAGACTAAACATCAGTTTAAAAATCCTTCTGACCTACTAGATTTAATAATCCGGATTAAGTATTTCTGATCCATTTACAGGTAGGAAAATTCCACCGCATTTTTCTATGGTTTTCAAATTAGAATTTTTTCAGGGTTGGGATAAAGAAGCAGTACAGCAAAATAATAAAGAAATAAAATACTCGCTATCTTTCCTTTCAATCTCGCGTGGTATTTTCGCGGGGAAGTAATTTCAATGTCTGTCGGACATACCTCTGATAACTTCAATTGAAACAGACAAATGTTTTGCCTCTTGTACAAATTGTTCCATTAAATACTTACCATGTGGTTTTTCCCTAATGATATAATGTTAATTGCGTTTCCTGCTTTTAGTGAATGATCAATTGTCTCATTCATACGCTCTGTGATAGGAAAGACAAGTGTTTTTTTTTTTCTTTTTTATTTTACAGGGTGCGACGAACTCCCCGACCGATTCAGGTTACACTGCGCTTTTTCGTTGCCGGTGATCTGAAACGTCCACCGAATAAACTAAAAGAGGATATAAATGTGCCAATTAAATCCTTATTTTTTTAAACTAAAATTCGACTGTTGTTGGACAATTTAGCAAAGAAATGGCAATTTAAGTCCAATGTTTCCACTTAAGATACGCACTTGTTTAAAACTAACAAAGCCGCATTAAAATCTATCATATATTTATCTTGTTTGTCAAATTAACAAAATTTGTATTCCCTGTGCTCGTATTTTATAAAATAATTGGGATAGTACTCGCACTCTCATTGGCCAATAGCTGTGTTTAGATGAGAGTATGGAAACACAGCTGTGACATCACACGACTTTTGATTGGTTATGTATTGTCAGACACGCGTTTTGATTGGCTTTTCAGAAATATAAGCGTGTATCAAGAAAATCTGTTTCAACCAAGAATTTTCCTTCTATTGTTTCCTCTATTTGTCGAATTATCTTTGAGAAATATTTTATAAAAGCGATAGAGGACTTTTTTCCCTGTTTCCATAGCCTCATCTTAACACTCGGGGAAGTTGGGAGAATTCTCGACAGTTATGCAAACCCTCGTTTGCACAACTGTCTCGAATTCTCCCAGTCCCCCCTCGTGTTTAGATGAGGCTATGGAAACACGGAAAACGTCCTCTACTGCTTAAGTGGAACTCGATCGACAAAAATCATCGTTTTAAAGGTCCGGCAAACGGCTTTTTAAATCATGTCGAGAATCTCTCTGTTCGTGAAGAAAATAATTCAGCAAAAAATGGTATAAGAATCACACTTCAGTGTACCCTCAAGGCCGAGAGTGCTAGTTGGAAACATTAAATACACGGATGCCATCAAATTTCGCACCTACATGACCAGAATTACTGTGGCGAAAGCCCTCATTTATACCAAAGGCACCGGAAGGAAACTCCACGTGATATTGTTTTGAAACAAAACTGAACTTTTTCCCACGACTTTAATAATATTTTTGGCAAATTGTATTAGGATTATTTTTCGTCATTTGGACAGAAACCTCCCAGCTACACAACTTCATCATCATCATCATCATCATTATCATTTTTATTTAGTAATGCAGGTTACAATATTGGCAGCCAATGAGGCTAATGTGGACCTACAATTACTAATAAAATGTGAAAGAATAAACAGAATAATTTATATAGAAAATCCTATGATGTTTAAGCATACAACTAACTATAATTAAGTTGGAAAAAAAGTCAGTGTCAAATTGATAAAATGAAGTTCATTAAAAAAATTTTGGCTGAAACTAGAAACTATGGTACAATGTAATAATACTCAAAACTATACAAAATTTCGGTCTTTCATAGCTATCATGGGTGCTTCGAATGAGAAGCTATTAATGTTCTGTGAGAGCCTACGTAAAATATTTTTAAAACTATCTTTTTAAACGTTTGCATTAAAATTTATCAACCTATTAATAAAGTTCCAGATTACTGGATCTCTGTATTGTGCTGATTCCTAGGTCACGCAATTTTGGGCAATTTCAGCACTGATCGAATGGTCATAGAATTAACTAAAATGTCAAAATAACTGTTCAAAACTATAGAAGAACTCTAACAAAACACAGGGAAGCCAAGAAGGGACATGGATGGACGAAACTGGAGAGGATTGAAATGGATTGAATTTGGGTAAATTTGAAAAACGTCGGCCCACCTTTTTTCAAATTTATATCAGTCTATATCAAAATGTCATTTACAAAGCTGGAAAATCATTCTCAGTTGTTATGTGGCCGTGATTTTGCAAATGAAAGACTCTTGCTCTGCTAATTTGACGTTTAGAGCTCATAATTAACAAAATTACCTAAAATAGCGTGACCTAGCCCCTTTAAGCTCCGAGGCTGAATGTACGAGCTAGTGATGGTCCTAGAACCTAGTCCTGTTACCGTCGCGTCGTAGATCTTAAAATCCGTAATGTTTGCAAATACACGCTCTCTTTGTTGTTGTGTTACACAGGTGCCCAGTACTGCAGTAGTCTAGCAGAACTGCTGTCTCGGTCTGACTTTGTGGTTCTTTGCACTCCTCTGACACACGAAACAAAACACATGATAACAGCTAAGGAACTATCGATGATGAAGCCAACCGCAACACTGGTCAATATTTCACGTGGGGGAGTTGTCAACCACGCTGACTTGACAAATGCACTACAGAACGGAGTAATAAGAACAGCCGCGTTGGATGTGACAGAACCAGAACTACTCCCACGAGACCACGCCCTATTGAAATCACCTAATGTCATCTTGACCCCGCATTCAGGAACAGCAACTTCCAACACAAGAATGAAAATGTTGGAAGTGGCACTGATGAACTTAAAGGCGGGCATAAAGGGGGAAAAACTTCCTTTTGCTGTAAATTGATGATGAAACTTCACTATCCACTACAATGACGATGGTTTTCTCAGCTAATAATTTCAAATTTCAGACCGACATTTGCGGTTTGCTATGAAAAACAGGAAAAGAAAGGAACTTCATTTAGGTGTCTAGTCGTTCTAGTGCTGGAGCAGTAACTGGGGAAACTGTAAACTGAAGTCAACTAATTTCTTGAGCAGAGCGGAAAACCGGAGTACCCGGAGAAAAACCTCTCGGAGCAATGAGAGAACCAACAAACCCAACCCACATCTGCCGCCGAGTCTGGGAATCGAACCCGGGTCACATTGGTCTGGACGCGGCTACACGGCCATACTTCGTCAACTAAAGCTCAAGAGTCGACGCTTCTCATGGGAACACCTTAGGCAAAGCTCCACTGGAGCTCCAATTTTAGGCTTGGCTAAATCTATATATTCATATAGCAGAAAGACTGGTCATCGCGTTCATGCGTGCGGGCTGGCGTCGTGGTGAGAGCGCTCGCCTCCCCAGAAAAAGCGCGCGAAAAATCAAGCCTCGTTTATGTCTAAGTGCCCCGTTACAAAAAGTTAACCTGGCTTGAGCCTGCGATCCAATCGAAATCCATTATTATTATTATTGTTATTATTAGGATATTATTAAATGATTATTAAATTATTGGGGAACTTCGTCGTATATCCGCGCCCACTAGCAATATCGCTTGCCATGATTACAATGAGAAAAGCAACTCATAAGGTAGGTTCCTCAGTATGAAAACGGCATATGATTATGCATGCTTTTTAAGTGGGTCTTACAGTTAAGTCCATTTTATTGACGTTCTTTGCAAACCAAAACTTAAAATGACCAAATCTTAGGTTTCTGGGTAAGCACCGGGTAAGCTCATAGCATCCAAACAGCAGCCTGCAGGCACATTTGTACAATACAAAATATATACAACAATACAAACACAATACAAAATATATACAAAAGAGGCTTAATTAAGGGTCAATTCGATACAAAATGACCCCTTAGCCTCGTTTATGTGGCAAAAACCGCTGATAACTCCGATAAGGGCGAAAAAAAATTGGAATTCTTAACAATAAAGCTAATTACTATTTAGTCTTCGAAAACCCATCTAACAGTTTCCTGTTTTTGTAACGTGGGATGGCACTCAACGATAACTCCTTTTTTGTATCCGATTTGACGTTTTGTTTATTCGCATTTCGCGAGTAAAATACATAAATCATTTTTCAAATAATATTTCATTGTTATTATAATCGTTCGCTTACATCTGTTAAATAAACTTGCGTGACAAAATGCGCAGTATACAAACAAAATTCTTTTGATCTCCTGCATGCAAAGATTAATTAACAAACAATAGTTACAAAAGCCAAAAAGAAAAGTACGTCGCGAGATATCTCACAAAAAAGTTCACTGAGAGGTCAACGACTAACACCAAAATACCGGTATAAAGTTCCTTCAAATATGTAGGAATCTTAAAGGCTTCCTGTCTGCGATTCTGGTTTCTTTTATGTCGAAAAAGAAAGAGGAGGAATATTTAATAAGCCCACAGTGTGCTTTTTGCGTTTTAACAGTCTGAGCAGCTTGTCGAAGCACACAAGATAATAGATAAATTTATCCTGTTTACGGCAAATAGAAAGTCAAGCTGAAAGCTGCATTTTCCCAAACCTCAAAGAAACGTTGATTTTAGCTCATTTCTTTGTCTGTTGGTGGGAGAAGAGAATTTTCCTGGTTTTGTGACAAGCAGCCGCGTGCTGTTTCCCGTTTGCCGTTGCCAGTGGACTCAATGCTAAATGTCTCTAATTTTACTTGATATGCGTACGTGTCAGCCGAAAGGCAATGTGAGCATTAAAACTACTAATACTTTCTCGTTGTCGTAGTTTATCCAATTTGTTGGGTCAAGGGTGAGTGAGTCGTAGATATTGATCGAATTACGCTGTACTATTTGGAGTTATAACACTGGCATTTTTCTGCTGACTAAGGTCCAAGTTACTCACATGCGTTACAGTGTTCATTTCATGTCCCTCACTCGTTCCATCGCTACATTTACACCGCAACAATCTTCTGTAAGCTTCGGGAAACTCAGCGATCCTTAAGCAATAAATCCACGGATTCATTGACGAATTGCTCAAGGCCAGAGTCCGTGCCCAATTGTAAGCCACCCCGAAGTTTTCTTCGGCAAAGGCAGAACGCAAATATAGAAGAGGAAACCAACAAACCGTGAAAATTACAACCACTATGCCCATGGTTGCCGCTAAACGACGTTCAATCGATTGATCAGAGATGTGTTTTTTGACTTTTAAGATGATTAAAGTGTAGCATGAGATGATAGCGACGTAGCAGAGGCCAACAGCAATAACTGTAAAATGCGAAGTCCCTTTTTTACTGATAGTCAAGCGCAGAACACCATATATGATAGGCAATGCCCATGCGATCAGGAGGGCCAATTTGAGACGGGTTTTCGTGCGAATAGATTTGTGATGTGAATGGAGAATAATCAGGCAGCGATCGATGCTGATGAGGCACAAGTGAAGAACAGACGCCGAACACGACATGTTGGCAATGAGACGGAAAAACTGTAACACAGTTCCCCTGCACTGGCCATCGATTTGAAAACCAAGGAAGACCGAAAACAGAGGCTGCGCCAGCGCTGTAACCAAAACATCGGCTACCGCCATACTAACAAGTAAAAAATTCGAAATTGTTTGAAGTCTGAGAGTCTTGGAAACGGAGCAAATCAGCAACACGTTGCCTACCGAGCCAACGACGGCTGACAAGATATTTACAACCATCATGCCGTAGATATTTCCCATGGACAGCAAATGGCAGTCACTACCGCCCATCTTGCTTGTGGGTGTATCATTCGTAGAGTTCATTAGAAAATCCGAATTGTTCCTGGGTAGCGGAAGAATGGGCATCGTTCTCGAACACACCTTCTACGGCAAGCTATAACCTTATATTCGAGCTCAAAATTGGCTACAACCCAACATAAACAAGTACACCCTCTTTTTTTGTAATTTCTGACGCAAGCTTATTTGATGCGCTTGACTTCCGCTCTGATTGTGACATAAAGGTGAATCCTTCACTCAAACGATGCGGTCTGTTTACTTTGTGGCTCTGTTACAAATGGACTGAACGACATTTTTTACGCTGGATCGTGCGGCTTTCTTGTTTGCTGCCAAAGCTGTGCTAAAATCACAACTTCCTCAATTTCCTTGTCCGCAAAATGTTGTTCCGAAGTGGAAGGAAATTTTACGTTTCTTAATGTGAACAAGCATGTCAAATAAATAAATAAATTAAAAAACAGAAAACTTTCAAAAACTCAATGACACAGTTTCCAAAACGTTTTTCAAAGCGTAAACGTACTTACTCAGATATATAAAGGTCATGTAGTAGATCCGTTTAGTTCAGTGCAATGATTTACAATGTTGAGGAAACTGAAAGGAAAAAAACGCAGAAAAAATAAACACGGAAATCGCATCTTTGGATGTGATTGTGATTGAAGACCCTGAGGTACGAGCCCAATATGTATAGCGAACAAATTAGAGCAACAATATCCGCCTTCTTGCGATATTTAAACAAACAAATCAACCTCAATGGCATGTTTGTTTTTTTCGTGGCCTCTCCTTCATAAAAGATTACAAAGATATATTGGTTTTTTTTTCACGGAGCTTAAACCGACAAAAACTGTTAAAAAGAATCTTGAAAAGTGAATCTTTATTAGGTCAATACACTTGCTTTCTTTTTCACTCTAATGAAGTTTTATGAACCATGCAAAGCAATATAGCTCTGCCAATATGCAAAATGCACGTTTCGGACCAATTGAAATGTCAATCTTGAAATGCTTCTTGTATTGTTTATTGAAAAGAAAGAATGCGTTTGTCATCGGCGTCAGCAATTCAAACGAAAAAAAAAACTTAACCTGGTCCGACTGCCTCGATTTACTTCACAGCCTGACTACAAACAGAAAGGAAACGTCCTGTTATATCTCAAAACTGCTCACTGCTTTTGTTCAGTCACTTATTGCAACTCATAATTACATTTGACGTCAATGATGACGTCATTGATGGCGCTTTTGTTCGATGTTATCCATGTTGAACTACCGTCACTTGTTGCGTCTTTGGTTGCAAAGCACATCGTTACTCAATAATGGCGTCGCATCCACCGGCAATAGGGACTTTAATTAAGACCTACGTCACCTCGAAATATAACGTTGCATTATCGTATGTCTTTCGCGATTTTTCAGTCTCGCTCATGTTGTACAAATAAAGAAGGGTCGAGTATAGCATAGAGAGTAAAAGGGCCGCATTCGTATGCTCAACCCAAATTTGGTGTTAATAACGCAGAGTACTGCCAAAGAATGTGCTGAAATGCGTACTCCAAAAGACTAGGAAATGGCGAAATAGAGCAAAATCAAAATCAATCAATTTATTAATTTCATTGCTTGATTAACATCGGTTTGTGTATTACGTCATGTTCAATTTCAAGTTCAAAGTTAGGATGGCGCTTTTTGATCTTCTTGATCTCGGTGCTTAATATATCTGAAATTTTTTCCTGCCTGTTCGAGCTTGATGGCATCCAGGAATGACACGGACCCACTTCGCGTTTTCCTTTTCCGCAAACTTGGACGGTAAGGGAGTTCGATTCAGACGCAGCTAGAAAACCAGTAAGGATTCTGGACAAGTCGCACTCGTTAAAGCACACTCTTGATTGTAGCAAAAGAGAAAAAAAATTAAATTAGAAGCCATCGAGTGCAAAAGCCGTCAGCCCACAATCGAGATTCTGTTAACATAAAAACGTTTTTGGCGGAAAGCATACTCTATACAGTTTTGTAGAGTTGGTTAAAATAAGTTAAGAGAATAAACGCTTCCTGTCTATTAAAGCTGCCCGCTCTTGGACCCCTAAAATTTATACTTATACTTGTACCACGCAAAGCAAAGCGTATTTACTTGTATTTTAATCGTGCAATAATTCCAACAACGTTAACTCTGCTAATTTTTGAGGCAATATAAGCGATATATTTCCAGGTTAAGATTTTATCGATGAGCACTCCCAGGAACTTTACATAATCTTCGCATTCAAGAGAAGTATCACTATTTGAAGCATTATTATATATCTTTATGTTAATTTGGTAGTTAAAAGCTTCTTTTATGATGGTCTAAAAATGACAAAATTTGATTTTTTGCATTTATGGTCAGCTTATTTACATTTAACCAGTCACAGACTTAGTTGTTGATTACACTTTCTATTGATTTCAAATCCTTGTCAGCATACAACAGGTTTGTATCATCAGCAAATAAATAAATGAAAAAGCTTCTCAGAAGAATTATAAATATCATTAATATAGATCAAGAAAAGTAGAGGGCCTAGAACCGAGTCTTGTGGGACACCTGTTAGCATATTTCTTTTAGATGAAATTTGATTATCAATTTGAGTAGTTTCAACACGGCCACTTAAGTAGGATGAAAACCAATCATTTACCGGGCCCCTTATACCGTAATGAGATAGCTTACTCAGGAGAATTGAATAATCCACAGAATCAAACGCCTTTTTAAAGTCAAGGAAAACACCGCAAGTGAATAATTTATCCATATTCCTTTGAATCAAATTAACAATATCCACAATTGCATGCTGAGTTGACATGTTCTCACGAAAGCCACACAGAAGTCCATTTGATTTAGCATAAGATTTTAATCTATTATACATAACGTTCTCAAAGAGTCAAGGGACGCAAAGAGCTTTTCAACTCATATAAAGTTATTCGCGTCGAACACGTCCCAGAGCTCCCTCGTGCGGTGGCCCGGTGAGGGTGGGACTCTGCGGAGACTCTTCTCCTGTTAACTCTTCCCCGTGAAGGGGGTAGGGGGGGAGCATTTTGCTCAAGCTACTTTTCTTTTTTTTTTTTTATTGTTATATAAACATTTTAAAAGAAGCCTTTCCACCTGTATCTATATTGAAGTGTTAGTTTCGATGTACAGTCAACTCCCGCCTTGTGGACACCTCGCTATTACGGATACCCCGCTATTACGGACAGCAGCTAAATCCCCGGCGAAAGTTACAGACGTTTGACTGAAATAAACTCCAGCTATTACGGACTCTCGCTATTACGGACTTACGGACACTTTATTCGGTCCCAACGTTACAATTTTATTGTTTTCTCTCTCGTTATAGCGGACACCGAGCAGCATCTTGGAAAATTTGCACACATATCAAGTCTATTTTTTCTGCTTTTTTTATTCATAGAGGGGAGTTTAAGTTGCTAATGAATTTAGTCTCCTTGGCGACAAAGTGGGGGAAGTTGCAAGTCAAAGGAGAAGTACACAGAGCCGACTGGAACGATATTTCAAGGCAATGTGATAGCCGATGCAATCACTAGCTGATGTTCAGGTTTTTCCTTGAAAATAATTTTTTTAGAAATGTAGGTTCTTGTACTTCAGTACAGTAGGAAACCAAAACGATGATGGACATTGCTGCAACATACGATGACTGTTTTTTACGTACTTAGTACTGTACACAAAGGGTACGTAACTCCTGTTCTGTTAAGTTCTTCTGTTTGTAAATAAAGTTCTGACACTCTTTGCGTGCGACAACGGGTCTGAAAAAGTACTGGAGTTAATGAAAATGAACACACCTGTGACCCCCTTCTGTAAATATGGTTTAAAATAAAAATTTTCACGCACCCCGCTATTACGGACTCTCGCTATTATACGGACACCAAATCGTGGTCCCGAGGGTGTCCGCTATAACAAGAGTTGACTGTAAATTAAATGCGATATAGAGGAATATATTAGGAGGGATTAAGGGTGCATGACTACGGTTGGATTTTTGGGAAAATAGGGTGAATTGAGAAAGGAAGGTAGAAGAGTAGAAATGCATACATACATAGTCCAGTTAGTCCGCTAACGGGATCAGGGGCACCTTGTTGTAGTAGCGGGCTATCTGGTCTTTGTCTATTAATTATTCACTTTTAATTTTAATTTTCAACCCAGCTCAAATCCAATATTTTCCAATTTTCCATTTTTTTCCACATTCCGCAGTAAACCTGGATGTAAATGAAATAAGAAGTGATTTTATGAAGAAATTAGAAAGGGAAAAGAAGGCATACTCGAACACCCCGGACAGTCCACTACAACGCCGGAGCACGTCAGGTTGAGGGCGGACTATTTGGTGTTCGTCCATTAATTTTGAATCTCCAAATTTACTTTTTAATCACCTTAAAATCTTCATATTTCTCACCTTCCCTTTAAATCACTCCCCCACCCTTTTTTCTTCTTTCTTTCGGTTTGTGTTCCTTTACTAAGATAAGGACTTGAAAAACTAAGAATTCTTCAGTTTCTGGGAACGGTATAAAACTCATGTGATTTTTTACGTCATTAGTGGCTGGTTATTCACCAGTAAAGGTACACGTTATTTAACGTCGGAAGTTCCTTTACTCTCTAGAGAGTATTCTCCCAGGAAGCCGACGGTGCGCTCATTTTATCCTCCTCTTTCCATCAGTGCGCCGTTTTAAGGGTATTTAAAGCTACTTAGGCTACACTGAAAGGCAGAAGTCGAAACAAGGATATGTGAGATCCGGGGATCGAACTCAGGACCTTATGCACTAAGGCCGCGCACTAACCGACTGTGCCACCCTTGCACTTGCCCTGATGCATGTAAAAAAGCACACTAGAAAATTATTTGGAGCACTTTTGAACCTTTTCTTTAATACTTTCTATAGTGGCCGCTACGTTTGTTTCACACACAACCATTAAACCATTGCAAACGGCCTTCGTCAATTCACAGAAATCTAATTGCTAACAACATGAAAATGAGGAGAAATTGTCACTGGAACACGAAAGCAGAGTTTTATGACGATGTGGTCTACATTTTCTAAGTCGCTGGTTCAGTAGGAGATAGGAACTAACTTGTTTTGAAGATATTTTAGTGGCCACTTTGCTGGTGCCTTCGCGGGTTCTCATGGTGTGGGTTCCCTGCTCTTAGCCGCTGGTTTAGTGGCTCTAAAAACATGAAATGGAAAGGGAATTCTAACGTCGTCATGAGGGCTCAAACTCTTGAACTTCCCCATTTCCAACTCAACGATGCCATCTTCTATTTCCTCGTCAGAAAGCTCACTCAATGTGCTGTAGAAACGACCACGAAGCATTTCATACCACTGGGATTTCTTTACGATCCACATGATCTTTTCCTCCGAGACTTCAACTTTAAAATCTGCCTGCCGAAAAACTGCGGAAATGCGCTCCTTAGTGCATTGTTGAAAGGTATCTCGGAAAATTTCCTCTGCTTTAGTGAAGTGCGGGAGCCCACTGCCTGTCGATGTATCCTCGATTACGACCAAAACCTCACCACTTGGTTTCAAATGGGCTCTTAAACCCTTAAGGACCTCGATAGGCCGACTAAAATGATGAAAAGAATTAATAATTGACACCTTATCAAAGAGCTGGTCGAATTTAAAATCGGTTATAAACTCCTCCGCTGTTTTTGTCACGGCATAAACTCCTTTCCTTTGCTTGGCTACTGCTTGCATTTCAGGGCTGGGATCCACGCACCAAATCGCATTTTTTAGTCGCCGCGCCTCAAAAATCCTCTCTCCAAAGAACCCAGTTCCACTGCCAATATCGACGACAACATGGTCGGGTTCAACATCATCGAAATATTTCAAAAGAACCGGTACCATGGCCTCGTGACGTGCTTGGTAGAAGTTGTCATAATCTTTGGCAACTGAGTGATAATGATCTGGAGAAAAAAAAAATGTTATTTGCCATTGACAGCGCAACGAAGCACTTGGTCATTATGAAATTCTTCTCGGTGTATTCAGTAATTTGATGGAATGACTCTTCACTTACCAGCTTTCCCGAAGCGAACGCTTTGTTGATTTTCTTGTTCCATAACTTGAGGAGGTTGAATCCTATACGAAAAAAAATGAATATTGGAAACGAATGGAAGGCTAATCCAACTGACTTATCTTGTAAATTAAAGCAGACTATATATTTGGCGAAAACGTTCTGTGCATCATCCATGCAATGACTAACGCTGAATATCGTGCACAAAGTGCGAAACTATTTTCATGGCCTTATGGGTAAAATGGAAGGAAGAGTGTGTAATAGTAATTGCAAGACTGATATCATTTCTCAGCTTTAATGCAAGATCCTGGAAGAAGATTGTTATCTTGTTATTATGATATTGGTAACCGTTAGATACGACTTTTTGTGTGGGATACTTGTGGTATCCCACACTATTTAGGGGCACCCAACGATGATCTTGGGTGAAATATGTGTTCGGGAGAGTCATACTGTTCTAAGAATTTCGGTTCTACGTTGCCAAACAGCTACGGATTTCTTTACTAAAACATCACCTAAATGATTCGCAACCAGAGAAAAGTAGTCCCTTTTTTTTTTGTTTTTTTATTCCGACGGTGTCGGTAAAAGTCTTCCCGTCACTCCCCTGCTAAGTGGTGTCTTTGTGCATAGAGTCTTTGCGCGTATTTTGTTAGGTTCAAGGGAGTGGTGGAAATGCGTAGATTTTTCTGGTGGACACAGGAGAATATTAAATTAACCTGCAATGGCGTCGAAGTCGTTGAAACGCAAATGGCGTTTTGGTGGGTCTTTAAACAAAATATACCTTTATGGAGCTCAAGAATGGAACGTCAATTGGATAAACAAGGGGGATGGCGAAAAATAAGTATCTGGAATCTTAAAAAGCGACTAGTAATGGACTTCGACAACAATCTTTCGCCCGTTGTAATCACAGTGAACTGTATTTTTAATATTTTATCAAGGGTGGTGTTATGCCTGTACAACACTGAAACCAAATGGAAAAGTATCTGGTAACTTATGGGTTTAACAAAGACTGAGAAGGAATCGAATACCTTAAGTGGATCTGTGATCTCTGTTGTCTGGCTATTTGTATTTATTTGTACTCAACTCTGAACAGTCTTCGGGTAATTGACCTACCCAATATCAGGAAACGCATTCGACGCTAAACGAAAAAAGGGGGGATGGCCTAATAGCAAATATGTTGTTTGTTTCAATAAATGTTTGGCTGGAGAAGGTTTTTGTGAAAACTTTCGGCCTCCGTGAATTCATCATGTTGTGTAATATTCGAGCCTAACAAATTTGCATACGTGGGTTGAAATGTGATACGCGAGGAATTTTTTCTTTTTGACAAATGATTAATAGGTAGCCTAGTTTTTAACGTCAGAAAAAGATCTGTTTTGTCTTTATAGTGAAAAATGAAGTTTATTTGGGAAGCCAACAATATTTCTTTAAGTTCCTGGTATTAAAATCCAATTTATTGCAACGACTTACTAGTGCGAAGATTGTTGAGTGTCATGAAATTACATTGCTCGTACAGCTATAACTGATTTTAATAGTATTCCGGTTGAAAATCTTGTTCAGGGTGTGGCCCCGAGGAAACCACATGTCCACGAATGCTAAGAATTTCTTCCCGATGTTGGTGCTAACACTCTTACTGAATGGGGGGTTGAACCAGAGGATGTTGCGTTCTCGGTTTCTCCTATGGCCGGTCCTGGGGGGTCAAATTTCAGCCTGTAATTGTAGCCACTCTCTTCCATAACTTTCTGGTAGGGTGGTGCTTCACGGTCGAAAGGATCTTTCATCCGACGAAATGGACGATAGGCGTCTATTGATCCCTGCTGGAATATTTTTCACGACGGAGGGGGTGGGGGGGTGGTTGTTTTCTTTGTTGACGTATAGAAGGCTGGCGTTAGGTTTAATATAGGGCCTGTAGGTGTTGTCATTTGAGATCAAGCGTGACGTCCAGGAAGTCTACAATTTTTTTGTTGACTTCGATTGTGATGCGACGAACTCAATTGTGTGTGACGAACTCAAGGAATTTGAAGACGAAATGCAAAGTATCATCTAGAACATTAAGTTCAAACCGACCAACAATACAATTCTAAATGATCTTAGCAACGATGTGAACCGGATGAAAAGCGACACCAAGTTATTTGTCCCGGCCGATAAAACATCAAACTTCTACAAAATGGAGCCGAAGCAGTACACCGATCTACTGGAAAAGAACATCACAAAGTCTTACAAGAGATCGACAGACCCCACCGCACGTAAAATCCAAAGAGAAGGCAAAAAAATAACCACGAAATTAGGAACTGACAACCGCGTGGATATTACAGCGAAGAGAGAAGCGTTCATTACCCTAAAAGATCATAAGCCGAACTTTGCAAAATAAACCTACCTACCGACTATTAACCCAAACAAATCTGAGGTCGGAAAAATAAGCAAGCAGATTTTGGACAGGGTTAACGCCAAAGTAATTGCAGCCACCGCAATAAACCAGTGGAAAAACAACAAAAAACATCACAGCTTCATCTGCTTTGACATTGTGGAGTTTTATCCATCGATTAGTGAGGAGTAGTTGAATAAAGCGTTGGACTTTGCATCTGCTTACGACAACATCACGGCAGAGGAAAGGAATATTGTCATCCAAGCTAAAAAATCCCTTCTCATTCACAAGCAGCAATCATGGGAAAAGAAAAGTGCCAGCATCTTCGACGTCACAATGGGCAGCTTCGACGGCGCTGAAACGTGCGAGCTTATAGGGTGCTTTTTGCTATCACAGCAAACAAAAGGATCAACAATGACATTTGCCTTGTATTCAAAGAGCATGGCCTCAATATCACAATCGAAGTCAACAACAAAATTGTAGACTTCCTGGACGTCACGCTTGATCTCAACAACAACAACACCTATAGGCCCTATACTAAACCTAACGCCAGCCTTCTATACGTCAACAAAGAAAACAACCACGCCCCCCCCCCCCACCCACCCCCCACCCTCCGTCGTGAAAAATATTCCAGCAGGGATCAATAGACGCCTATCGTCCATTTCGTCGGATGAAAGATCCTTTCGACCGTGAAGCACCACCCTACCAGAAAGTTCTGGACGAGAGTGGCTACAATTACAGGCTGAAATTAGAAATTTGACCCCCCAGGACCGGCCATAGGAGAAACCGAGAACTCAACATCCTCTGGTTCAACCCCCCATTCAGTAAGAGTGTTAGCACCAACATCGGGAATAAATTCTTAGCACTCGTGGACAGGTGTTTTCCACGGGGCCAAACCCTGAACAAGGTTTCAACCGGAATACTATTAAAATCAGTTATAGCTGTGCGAGCAATGTAAAGCAATTAATCGACAGCCACAACAAGCGACTATTGATGGCCTACAGCCCCTCCCTGGAGAGCGCTAAAACCAAGCTCTGTATTAAACTGCCGTAAAAAGGGCGAGTGCCCCTTAAACGGCCAATGTCTGACTTCTGGTGTAATCAGGCAAAGGTTAGAAGAAAGAACAATGAAATTTTTGAAACATACGTAGGCCTGACGGCAGATGACTTTAAGACACGTTATAGAAATCATAACACATCTTTCGAAAATAAGACCTATAGAAATTCAAGTGAACTCAGCAAACACGGATGGTCGCTAAAAGATAACAACATAGAGCATGAAATTACATGGCAAATTATTTGCCGCGCTAAACCGTGCAGCATTTCAACTAAACGTTGTAATTTATGCTTGAGCGAGAAATTTGTCATTAGCTGTGAACCGGAGCGATGTACATTGAACAAAAGAAGCGAGTTAGTATCATCATGCAGGCACCGAGAGAAGGCGCTACAACAGAACAATTAACTTAGCTCATAAAAACCAACATGTCTGTAAATTTACGTAGTGTTTGTGATATAAAAATAAGTGCGCAGCAGTGTGAAATAAAACTCCTGAAGAGGGAGGCTTCAAGCCTTACGAAACAGGCCTGTAGGGCAATTATCGTGTAGCTATATATATATATATATATATATATACATAAATTGAAAGATTAAAGAGGACGCATCGATTCTCTGTTACTCTGAGTTTCGCGCCTAAGCGCTCGTCAGACGAGCGCTTAGGCGCGAAACTCAGAGTAACAGAGAATCGATGCGTCCTCTTTAATCTTTCAATTTATGTATAATTAGCTCTGCTACCACAGCATTGAGCACTTTACGCCAAGGTTGACTCGACCTCCACATTTATATATATATATATATATATATATATATATATGTGTGTGTGTGTAATTTATTCAAAAAAGTTTTTCTCGTTCTAAAAGCGTGACTCGCGAATTAAGCAGTGATCGATTGTGAATTTTGATTAGGCCTTAACTCTCTTTTAACATTTAAACTTTCATTTTACGGTTGGGTGAACTACACTTTTCACGAGTTCGCGTGAAGAAAATAGCACTCGTTTACTGATTAAGCCTAAGCGCTCGAATTGATCATCTCACTCTGTACCGCGTAACCGCGCAGCTAACATCTAAATAAATATAGCCTTCCATCTTGAATTGAGTACCTTCTGCGTACCGCGTAGCCAGCTTCTAAGATAGCCATTTCAATTCGTAATTTATTGTTACTTCAATAAACTACATAGACTCAAAAGTAGCTAAAATGGTGGTCAGTGGGCATGTGCAACAGCTGACTATGTCCCCTTAATGGCAACTGATCACCTTGGTAGACAATTTTCGAACGTTCCCGGATGCTACAAACTTGTCTCACTAGAACGCTTCTTTACAAGGTTTGAATGCCACGAATGTTGTTAAACACTTATTGCGAAGAACAAGTCGTGTTTGCACTTTTCAAATTCTTTTTCAATATTTGTCGATTATCACAAAGTCATTAAGTATTTGTTAGGTCGTCCGTAAATGTCTCAGGGGAAACCAACGAGCCAAATCAACCAAAAGCTGTAGAAAGGCATTTTTAAGTACCTTATGGTGTTTAAATAGACTGCGAGCAGTCCCTTCATAAATCAGTCAAGCGGCCCGCTTTTATGAGGCAGTCGTGTTTTGTCACGCAAACAAATGAAATAGCGAAGTGTACACTTCTCTTCCCAAGCCTACTTCGGTCATTTTATTTGTGTACGTGACAAAACACGACTGCCTCAGAAAAGCGGACCGCTCGACTGATTTATGAAGGGACTGCTCCCAGTCTAATAGTCTGTTTAAAGTGATATTTTCGTTAGCGAGAAAAACTTGATATCATTCGGATTCCTTAGCCGGAATTTTAATTAACCGAAAATGTTAGGGAACAAAATCTTCCTTTGCTGACAATACTAGCTGAAATGAACTTTCCACGAACTTTCCAGGGAACTATTTTCTTTCAAAAAATGCTAGCTGACTGCCAAAACAGCAAATACGACCTTTCCGTAAACCTCAGGGGCTATGATTTCCCCATTGCGAATCTTTTAGGCCACGTTTCAGTTAAGAAAATCTGAGGGCCTCCACAGACTAGGGATTTAGTTGTCGACAACTATTTGTGATCGACAACTAAAAAGTTATCGACAACTAAAAAACGTAGTCTGTGGCGCAAGTTGTCGACGACTAAACCCCAAATTATTAGTTGTCGACAACTAAGCAGTTTCCCTTTTCGAAAAGGGAAACTGCTTAGTTGTCGACAACTAATAATTTGGGGTTTAGTCGTCGACAACTTGCGCCACAGACTACGTTTTTTAGTTGTCGATAACTTTTTAGTTGTCGATCACAAATAGTTGTCGACAACTAAATCCC
>OX421455.1:35553326-35568326 GCA_949126865.1 Montipora capitata | reverse complement strand
GACATCACAATGTGCAGCACATGTTTATTGGAAAACACCTCAACTGCCATCAGTATTATCTTAGGCGGAGGCAGATGTAGTGAAAACTATAACTAGTTTTAATATTGGGAGCCGTCAGATAGGACTTTTTGTGTGGCCGGGATACTTGTGGTAGGTCATTGTTTTACCAATACGGAAAGTATCCTAAACATTCATAAAAGCTAACCTTAGGCCTAATTAGGCCTAATTATAGCACAGGTAGTCCAAGCTCGATGTATGTGTATCTGGACTGTACTTTATTATGCAAGAGTAGAAATATAAGGATTTGTATGGGGAAAACGGTTTTTCTTAAAATTCAAAAAAACTATTTGCGATTTAAAATGTCTTGCGTGTCTCTGGTATAGTTTCTGGGTCGATTAAGAGCGATATAGGTGGTTTTTAGTTCCTCTTCTTTTCCCTCTATATATTCTTTCCCGAAGGTTGGGCACCGAGACAAAGCCGCCGAACGGAATCATCGAAGGAAAATGGCCATAGATTAACTCCCAAGTCTTTCGATCGCCTCGATATTCCACGTAGATCACGGACGATACCTCCGCTGCCCATTCGTCTTTTTCATTCGAGCCGCTTGTACACTGAGAAGGAATTAAGGACGTTCGCACATGGAAATTTGTTTCATTTCTCGCCTGAAGTTAGGTCATAAATTGCTTATTCCAAAAATGAAAAAAAATGGAGGGGTCACCGACTTTGTTTCGGAGAAAAAGACAAGGGAAAATGCTCTAGTTTCGATAGATGGGCCATCATAAAGAAATGTAGCCTCATCTACTCATCCGTCGAAAATCATAAAAATAACATGTTAGATTGAAGGTTTCTGTGCACAGAAATATAGAAGTGGGTTTTTTAGATAATTGCATGCCGCAAGGGATGTCGTAAACAGTAGATTTAATTCTCAACGAACGTTTTCGCAAGCGCTACCCTTTGTAACCATTTCCGGAATTTAGGACACAAGGAAGGAATTTTTTAAAAAAGATATCTTCTTACATTGTGATTTTTTTTCATTTCATCATATTTTGTAGATTGTAAGAAGAGCAAGTGATTCATATCTTAAAAAATAGGGGTCACCGATAATCGAAACGAGTCAAATCGATGTGATGTTGCGAAGCTCTTGGAAAATTTCGTTTGTCGGGGAAGGACTGGAACCCAACACAGGATCGATCGATGAAAAAAAAAACACTTTCTCGAGCATAGCAACGAAGTTTCAAGCAGGCGTTACCTTTATTTGGTTAGTGTTTTGTATATTAATCTCTCCATTGCCGTCATGCTCATCTTCTGGAGTGTGGTTTTTGTGAAATATAATCTATGGCCGTTTCCTCGCAGGTCCGCACTATTCAAGTGGATTAGGAAGAGAAGATAATTCTGCTCTATTTTCATGAAAGTAAAGGAAAAGAACTTCAAAAACATGTAGTCCCTTTGAACTAAGAAGTTCGTAAGGTAATAAAAATATTTTTAAAAACCAACCCCATTAAATTTACGCAACGTCGCTGACTAACACTAACCTTTCTCGAGTTTTCAAAACGTTCAACCACTACTCGATTAGCGACGTTTTCCAACCTCCCGGTCCTTTCTCTTTAACGTTTCATGACGAATTGAAAATAAATGTGCCATTCTTTAGCCGACCTGGAAATTTTTCCCTGACGTTTTTGTCGCCATAAGATCTTAACTAATGCTTGAAAAGTAATCCGTGACATATTAAAAGCTGCTCGCGTCAGCTCATGGTTCAAAATGGGTCACCAGAAATAAACAAATACCGCTAATTTCGCTCAATTTTCTTCAAATTCCTCTTTAGATGGAATACAAATAGACATCTCCTATTCACGAAAACTACGAAAATTGTACACGAACTGTTGAATGGTCACTTAAGGAGGCTCGAAATAGTTTCTCCGTTTTTCAAACAAATAAACATATTCTGTCCTTACGTACAGTTGGGGTAATCATATCGGCACAAAATTTGGCTAGGGTATTAAATACCCATCGCAGATTTCTCACATTATATTTTCCTCCAAAATGGCGTTGCCATGGTAGCTATCTAAGGCATTTCTTTGAGCCTTGAAATCAACTTGGAGAAACGGGACCGTGAAATCTTCCCATTCAGCGTTACCAGATAATGTTAGAAATAATCTCTAAAATACTTAAAAATTCAACAAAATATGTAGGCCAGTTTTTCGGAAAAATCAATTTTTTTAAAATTTGTCTCTAATTTTTTTCAATTACAATTTTTTTTAAATTTGAAAGACAAACGTTTTAAATCAATCTAAGCTAACATGCAAAACATGAAAAAAAATTCACCCTCCGGAAGCAGAGATATAAACGAGTAAAATTGCAAAATCAGGAAAAATGAGGTGGTTACAAGATCAGCATTTACGCATGCGTCACCCGCTCATTCGAGTCCTCGCGCGAGTGGAACTACAGGCCAACCATGAAATAGTGGAACAAACGGATTTAAGGAGGCTCGAAAGGGTTTCAACACTTAGAAGACTCTCTGTTTAGATCGAATGACGCCACAACACTGTATCACGTAACAGCAATGTTATGGTACCATATGAAACACAGATTATCTCCAAACAGGATGTGATCATTATTATGATGTAATAAGTTACCTTGGCAACGGGAAAGCCCAGGAAAAAACACTCTATAGTTTGGATTTAGTTGCTCATATCTCAAAAAGGAACTCGGTGACCCCCTTTTTTATTGCTGAAAAGTGATTAGAAGGCCACGATGAAACTTTGGGCAAAGTTTAAAAAAATTCTGCCGGGTGGATTCAGAGCTACCTTAAAAAAATCACAAAATTAAGGTGGCTCTGAATCCTCCTCACAGAATTTTTCAAAACTTTGCAGAAAGTTTCATCATGCCCTTCTGATTACTTTTCAAAAATAAAAAAATGGGGGTCACCTAGTTCGTTTTTGAGGTATAAGCAACTAAAGACAAATTAAAGGGTGTTTTTACAAGGCTTGCCCGTTGCCACGGTGACATATTACGTCACAATCATAACTGTATCTTGTTTAGCAATAATTCGTGTTTCATTTGGTACCACAATATTGCCAATACATGATACAACGTTGTGGTGCCGATCCTTCTCATAAGAGCGTCACTTGGAAGCGTTGAAACTGGTTCGCGCCTCCTCAAGTGACCATTAAACCGTTTGTGTAGAATTTTGGTAGTTTTCGTGAATAGGAGATGTCTATTTATATTCCATATATATAGGAATTAGGAGAAAGGTGAACGACATTAGCGGTATTTGTTTATCTCTGCTGACCCATTTGAATCGTGAGCTGACGCGAGAAGCTTATGAATTGTGTCTGTGGCTTACGCGCGCGCGCGCTCAGCTGAAAACCATTTCGTGCCTCCTCCTTTTTTCAAACAAATAAACATATTATGTCCTTAGATGCAGTTAGGGTAATTATATCAAGACGAAATTTGGCAAGGGTATTAAGTACCCATCATAGATTTCTCAAATCACATTTTCCTCAAAAATAACGTTACCATGGCAACGATATAATGCATTTCTTTGAGCCTTAAAATCAAGGTATATTGTCTTTTTTGAAAAAACGGGACGATGAAATCTTCCCATTCAGCGTTACCAGATAGCGTTAGAAATAATCTCTAAAATATTTAAAATTTAGCAAAATCTGTAGGTCAGTTTTTGAGAAAAATCATTTTTTTTTGAAATGTCTCTTTTTTTTTTTTCACCTACAGAATTTTTTTAAAATTTGAAAGACAAACGTGAAAAAGAAAAAGAAATCCCCGTCCGGAAGCAGAGATATAAACGAGTAAAGTTGCAAAATCAGGAAACTGATGAAGGGGTTACAAGATCAGCATTTACGCATGCGTTACCCGCTCATTCGAGTGCACGCGCGAGTGGAGCTACAGGCCAACACATACGGATTAAGTGACCATTAAACCTTTCGTGTTCAATTTTCGTAGTTTTTGTGAATAGGAGGTGTCTATTCATATTCCGCATATGTAGGAATTAGAAGAAAAGTGAGCGAAATTAGCGGTATTTGTTTATTTCTGGTGACCAATTTTTAATCATGAGCTGACGCGAGCAGCTTTTAGAATTGCGTGTGTGGCGTACGCGCGCGCACGCATCAGCTGCGGGTGACGCATGCGTAACTGCTGGTTTTGTAGCCCTCTCATTTTTCCTGATTTTGTAATTTTACTCGTTTATATCTCTGCTTCCGGACGGTGAATTTTTTTCATTTTTGGGATGTTAACTTCGATTAATTCAAAACGTTTTTCTTTCAAATTAAAAAAAAATAGAGACACTTCAAAAAAACCGATTTTTCTGAAAAACTGACCTACAGATTTTGTTGAATTTTAAATATTTTAGAGATCATTATTCTGGTAACGCTGACTGGGAAGATTTCACCCTCCTGTTTTTTCAAAAAAGACAATATATGTTGATTTTAAGGCTCAAAGAAATACCTTATATCGTTGCCATGGTAACGTTATTTTGTAGGAAAATGTGATGTGAGAAATCTATGATGGGTAATGAATACTCTCGCCAAATTTCGTCTTGATATGATTACTGTAACTGTATCTAAGTACAGAATATATTTATTTGTTTGAAAAAAGGAGGAGCTATTTCGAGCCTCCTTAAGGGCCGCCAAACTCTGCAAACATTTGCTTCGAAAGCCATCGAATTCGGCTTTATTCGAAACCCTCGTTACCCAAACCGTTGAAAGACTAAGCCTAAGATTCACGATTGGTCACCATTGTGCCCATTGACCAATCGCAGGTCGCTAAGCGTTCTTCCAACGGTTGGGTAACGCGGGTTTCGAATGAAGCCGAATTCGATGGCTTTCACAGCAAATGTTTGCGGAGTTTAGCGGCCCTTAATTCCTTCTCAGTGTACAAGCAGCTCGAATGAAGAAGAAGAATGGGCAGCCGAGGTATCGTCCGTGATCTACGTGGAATTTCGAGGCGATCGAAGACTTGGGAGCGAATTTATGGCCATTTTCTTCAGATGATTCCGTTCGGCAGCTTCGTCTCGGTGCCCAACGTTTGGGAAAGAATATACAGAGGGAAAGGAAGAGGAACCAAAAAACCCCCTAAATCGCTCTTAATCGACCCAGAAACTGTACCAGAGACAAAGAAACACAAGACATAGGCAAGGTAAGCTATTTTTTATTTTAAATCCTAAACATTTTTTTAATTTTAAGAAAAACCGTTTTCCCCATACAAATCCTTATGTTTCTACCCTTGTATTATATATACAACAGTACAGATACACACACATACAGTCCGCGAACAGTTTTCATAAAGATGACAGGAAGTCGTGCTCATTGTGGCAAATAATTAATAGGTAGCCATAGTTTTTAACGTCAGAAAAAGATTTTCACTATGGTTTAAAACGAATTTTTTTTATGAAGCCAAAAATATTTCTTTAAGTTCCTGGTTAATCCAATTTATTGCTAGGACTTACTTAGTGCAAAGATTGTTTACATTACTCATTAACACGGAGATTTCTCAACAATATTATATCGCTTTAATTTAACCCAAAAACATTCAGATAGTAAACAACTTCATATTTATTAACCTTTTCCTTCGCTTTTGTGTTTGTCAGCATTGTGATTTGCGATAATCCTGGTTGCCGTGTTCGCAAGTATGTTTTTGCATTTAGATGTTTTAGATGTTTAGATTTTCAATTACAAACTCTGTTATGATTAACACTAACAAAGAAGGTTTCCTGATCCGACAGATGAAATGTAATATTCAGTCAAATATCACAACAAAATTTAAAAAACCAAAGACGGAAGTTTTTTGGCTAAAAGGTACATTGTTTTACTCTGAAAACGACGAACGATTAACATTCTTCCTTGTAGGTCATTCAATGTAAACAAGAACGTTGACACAAGGCGATCACGTGCACCTTTGTAGTTGCCTAGCACGTGATCAATTGACCTTCAACTCCTCTTGATTCAAGAAGTCAGAGACTGCTGAAATTTTAGTGTTTTTACGATCTATTGCCATTAATTTCTTCACTGAGAATGGGACATTCAGAGTTTTATATACAAACTGTGTTATTTTTTTTCCTTCATCTGTGTTTTGGCTACCCTGGGTGCCAGAGGAATTTTTTTTGAAGGTCGGAGAGAACGCTCTGCGACTCCAAATCAACGAAAGACCTCTGGCACCCAGGGTATCTTTTAGCTTGCTATCTTTTACTGTTAACTCCTAGCTTTTACAGTACTTTTTGGTGCAAACGTTAGGCCAAAAAAATGTCCTAGCATCAGATTAGATTGAAAAAAACTTGGAATTATGAAACGGAAACAACATGTAAAGTCCTTCCTTAGTGTGTGGAATAAACGGTTGCCTAGTGCAACCCCCCCCCCCCCCTCCCCCATGCCCTCTATCCGAACAATTCACGTTAGTGATGTATATCTATCAAGACAAAATGTACTTGAAATAAGAAAAGCTCTGAAATTGAACTAATCATTATCTCAAGTAAAACTGCCTGATGCACACTGTACCACCTGGAAGTCGGTTGGTTACAGAAGCTGTTTAATTATTGTACAGGGAAAAGGAAGGGGGGGGGGGGGGGAGGCACGGCCCCTTCCCCTCCCCGAAATCCCCCCTGATGTCCTTTCCCGTTTACAGAAGACGTTTTCCTGCATGTCATTCATGCCTTGCAGTTGCACTCTCGACGCAATTTCTTCCCCCCCCCCCCGGATTCGCCCCTGGGACATAATCAACGTGGGAACATGTGAGCCAAAGGGCCACTGCTGGCACGACGTCGGGGTGACCTCTCAAATGGCCCCCCACTTAAAAAAATTGACTGGAACGCTGCAGTTCAACACCACCCTACTCAGTGACGTGTAACAGGCAACCCAGTTTACGCTCGTGGAGCGTCTAGTCAACTAATGATAGTTTGCGTCCTTTGCATAATCATTCCGTACATCTTTCCTGTTTCTGAAATCTCCTTATTTGTTATTAAGCAATAGGGCAGAATGAAGGTTCTGTGGAGGTGACTGGTTTGAAGTTTGAAACTCGTGCTCGTCCTTGATCTCGTACTCGTATTCAAATCTAAAGTCCCCTGATGTTGTAAAAGTGACAACCGATCAAAACGGATGATAATGAGCCAGAAGTCCTTCGAACTGTTGGTTTTCACTCACCTGATCAACAGCCATGTTTTTCAACGAAAACAAAAGAAAACGTTTGCATAATAATAGAGTACAATACCCAGAGGATCTGGTCGAAGCTCCAACATGGCCGCCGTTTCTTTGTTTAAAGGCTCCAACATGGCGGTCGTGACGTCATGTGAAAACCGAGAAAGCATACATTTCTTCAAATTGGCAAGTTTGGGGTCTCATATTCCACAAGTTTGCGAGGGATTCTTATGAAACCTAGTATATTTACCAAATCTGGCATAATAAATTGATCTATGGAGTTCTGTCGATGAAAAACATGAAAAATTGTTCCGAAGGCTGAGGCGGATACCACAAACCGAGGCCTTGATAATTCTCGCTATCATGCCAACTGAACCGAACTCAATAATTTTTTATTATGCATACAAGAAATGAAACATGCTGCATCAATGGTCATCAATGGTCATCAACGTTCATCAATGGTCATCAATGTGTAAAGAAACAACGTCAGTGACTTCATAGCTCAGTTGGTTAGAGCCTCGCAATGGTATCGCGAGGTCATGGGTTCAAACCCCGTTGAAGTCCTGAATTTTCAGGCTTCTTTACGCAATTGCAAAAAAATTGCGTTCATAACTGCGAGGATCATAACTTCACTTAATTAAAAAGCTGCAGCGCAGTCCAAACGCTTCCAGCGAGATTTTACAAAAAACCTCTCCAAAATATGTGTACAAAAGTTAAATTTTTCACTGAACTCAGCCCCGTTTTGATAAAACCTTCTGTAAAACAATTCCTAAAAAAATTTAGCAAAACAAACGTGCTTGTATATGCAAATGAGGCAGACGACAGAAAGAGAGTCGCTGCAGGGGACTGTATTAATAATAATAATAAAATACTTATAGCGCTATTTACATAAGAATGATCAGTAGCGCTTTACAATAATTCACTTAAAAACCTTATTACCATTGATGTTGATACGGTGTGTAATCACGAGTGCTCATTCATTACCTTAATGTTTTGTGCCAGAAACTAACATTTTGTTTGGATTGTAAGTTGAAAGTTCTTGTACTTTACAAGACTATTTAATGCCGTGGAAGTGTACAAAATAATAGTCCATTGAAGCATAAGAGGCTGCAATAGCTCGCAAGGTATCATTGACTATCAGCTTATTGGGAAGATATCGCTGACTTGTCATTAATGTGCCAACCAGAGCCTCATTGGCTCTTGAAACAAAGGGGTCTTTTGTTCCTGTGGTTGGTCCATTTGAATAACAAAAGCTATGCTTGTAAGCAGATATCTTCCCTATAAGACCCTTGAAAACGGAATGCTTTTTGTTTGACTTGGCACACTAAACTTTCGTAACGTTAAGTCTTAAAAGGAAAGCCTAACATATTTCTGATTTTCTTTTTCTGAATAGATTTGTTTGTATGTCGAGTGCTGAAATGCGATAGGGCTGTTGTGAATGCATTTCCCCTTGCAAATATTCAGATACCACTGAAGTTGTCTTCTCTTTTACTGTCGGCTTTTGATGGAATACCACGGCAATTTGAATATCAGGTGCTTAATGCATCACTAAGAACTATCTCGAACCTTGCGAACGTATTATAATATAGCCTGCGGCACAGGCGGACCTATTGTAGGTGGTTTTCACTGTCTGCGACGCAGGTTAATTATAATACAGTTACCTATTTTCATCAACGCATTTTATTCATCAAAGATCGTGGAACAATGAGTGCATTCTTACCTGTAGATGAGATGAAAGAAGGATAAGGATCTTTCCGCGAATTGTTTCTTTTCACTCGTTAAGTCAGAAAAGATACCTCTTTTACAAGAGGGAAGTCAAAAGTCAGTGAAGCAATTGCTCACTTTCAAGGTATTTAGATACTTGTTCATTCGTTGAGATGTAAAGCAAAAAAAACTAAATAAAAGCCCAAAAAGAATATTTGCGTCAATTCAACAGCGTTGCTCTGTGATCTGTGAAAATTCCGGCTTCCACAGTTGCCGCACAGCGTGAGCTTCAGTGCCAGTTTTCCTTGCATTTTCAAAAAAAATTGCAGGGATCAGACATAGCAATATTTATTTGATATGAGATACGAATACAGGTTCCCACTTGTTGTTCTCACCAAACAACTGTCGCATTTCTGCCGAAGAGTCCACACTTTTTAAAACCCGGTCACTTCGTTCAAGAGAAAAAAAGCATACCCGTTGCCACGGTAAGAATATTTTTCAAAGCCCTATGGGTTTTTTCTCCGACCCGGTCATCCTTTGTGTAGCTAAAATGGTGTCCAGTTCGCATGTCACGGCAACAGCTGGCAACTAATCACCTTGGTAGACAATTTCAAACGTTCCCGGACACTACAATCTTGTCTCACTAGAACGCTTCTTTTCAATTGAAGGTTTGAATGTCACGAATGTTGTTAAACTCTTATTGCGAAGAACAATTCGTGTTTGCGCTTTTCGAATTCTTTTTCAATATTTGTCGATTATCATATTAAGTATTTGCTATGTCATCCCTAAATGTCTCGGAGGCAGCCAACGAGCCAAATCAACCAAAAGCTGTAGGAAGGCATTTCTAAGTACCTTACGGTGTTTGAAGTCTGTTTAAAGTGATATTTTCGTTAGCTACAAAAACTTGACTGCCAAAACAGCAAATAAAACAGCAAATACGACCTTTCCGTAAACCTTAGGGCTACGATTTCCCCATTGCGAAACTTTTAGGCCACGTTTCAGTTACTCTTTAATCGACGCCGAAAGTTAAAGCCTAAGGCGAACAACCCTCCATGCACCAAACAGATATCTACCGAAACTTGTCGTTAGGTGCATCTGATGTCTCATTGCTTCTTAATTAGGAACTGGCTGAGCTGCCCAAAGAAGTCTGCATTCCCCAAAATCAATTTTTAGGATGCCTGTCAAATAAAGAAAATACTTACCAGACGAAGTACTCGACGCTCAGTCCTTATGGCTGGTAGCTTGTCATGTGTGTTTGTGAGTTTGCGCAGTGACGAGCGATATATATGTATGTATGTATGTATGTTTGCTTAACAATTTTCAAACGTTCCCGGACATGACAAACTTAACTCACTAGAACTTTTCTTTATAATGCTTGAATTCCACGAATGTTGTTAAACATTTATTGCGAAGAACAAGTCTTGTTTGCACTTTTCGAATTCTTTTTCAATAATTTTGTCGATTATCACAAAGTCATTAAGTATGTGTTATGTCGTCCGTAAATGTTTAAAGTGATATTTTTCTTAGATATACAAAAATTTGGTTTTATCAACGGAGTTGATAATGTAAATTGGCCACCGTACAGAGATTCCAAAAGCTGACGTTTCGAGCGTTAGCCCTTCGTCAGCCGCCCTTCGCCCTTCGTCAGACGTCATTCGCTCTGACGAAGGGCTAACGCTCGAAACGTCAGCTTTTAGAATCTCTGTACGGTGGCCAATTTACATTATCATCTCCGTTGATAAAACCAAATTTTTGTATACTACTTCCCCACCGACGCAGCACCACAGTTTCCTTAGAAACTATCCCCTTCATTTTTCTTAGATAGAAGAGCTTGATCTATTCGGATTCCTTAGCTGAAATTTTAATTGCTCGAAAATGTTAGGGAGCAAAATCTTCCTTTGAGAAAATACTAGCTGATAGTATGAGACCATATGAACTTTCCACGAACTTTTAAGGGAACTACTACCATTTGCGTCCATCCTAGCCTCCCACGCAGAGTCGACATTCTTAGGGTTTCGTCACGTGTTTCTTCCCCACGAGCGTCTGCTGAAACGAGCCGGAATTCTTCCAAATTCTAGAAGTGCACTTGAGACCCTGAGAAATTTTGCTCACGGTCACTGCAAGGAAATGGGCTTTTAAATCGAAATCGTTGACTTAAATTCTTATCAAAGAGAATCTGTAGCGTATAAATATTCATGCTTTGGCTTTGATGTTTGCGCCTCTGCACAGAATGAGTACGGTAGAATTCGTATGGTTGAAATATTGCTCCCTTGCGTTTCAAGCTTATTTGTAGCGTTCGCTTGGGATTGATATAATATTTACATTTCTTTCCGCGCTATTTCAGTGGAGTCGTTTGTTCGAATAACACCCTTTATTGTAGTCCTTCGGTTGACGGTCACGCCAAAACGCAGACAGCAGACTGTGCAGACCAGGGGTAAAATATGGCGTTACCCTCACTATCATTGAGAGCTAACCGTAAACAGGCTAACCTGAATGTTATTAAGGCCTAATTAGGCTAACCGAATGTTGTTTAGGCCTAATTCAGGCTAACCGAATCTTCATTTTACAGACGGTACCGGTCGGCACAGTCTGCAGTCTGCGTTTTTCAGTGTCCGCCTTCGGTTGAACTGATTTGAGGTTTGCTTTATTTTTCAAATCGAAGAAACACTGAGTACGAACGATTGGTTTGTAACACAAAAACATTACAAGGAAGGATTACGTTTTAGCAAACGTAAAGTTAGGACTTCACATTACACTCTAATCAGTTAAGTCTGTACAAAAACATTACACCAACTTTTAGAGACGATCATCGTCAAAAGCAGCCTGAAATTTTCAATCTTAAATGTAACGGATCTTTTTCAAGCTTTGTTTTCGCTACTGTCCTAGTTGCGTTCATTGCGCTGGAAGGTATAAATTGTTCCCGTGCAGATTCAATATTAGATGAACGACACCATTCCTTTGCTAAGCACTCGCATTTCGACTCGCGAGAGTGCAAATGCATACCCCACAAACAAAATTAATGTTTCTGAGGAATAAAAGGCTTCGTCCCTTTCATGAGTCATCCTAAAAAGAAGTTGACGCATTGACGCTCTCTACTATCTACTATCGATATCAGACGTCCGTGGACAAGGGCTTTTTTCAGCCCACTTCACGAGCCGTTGATTTCAGTCTGCGGTTAAAAAATTCTGATCGCGTGAGGGCTGTGACTAAAAGTAGGACGGGGACGTGGGACTTGGGACGTGGGGACTCGGGGACGTGGGGACGTGGGGACGTGGGGACGTGGGGACGTGGGGACTCGGGGACGTGGGGACGTGGGGACGTGGGGTCTTAGGGACGTGGGGACGTGTGAACTCGGGGATGTGGGGACGCGGCGACACATTTTCGAAGTATAGAATTTCAGAAATGGGACAACATCGCCAAGAAAGTTGAATTGCTTGTGTTATTTTGCTTTTCAAGTACCAGCTAAATACACAGCGAAATTCAAAAATTGGATTTTCGAAAAGTCATTCTCGCCACCCGTCACAGAGCTCGAATGTGAAACAAAGCAGAAGACCTAATGGCCCGTTGCTGACACTGCAGCTGAAATTTCACGTTGCAGCGTTTGTTGTTGTTGTTGCTCAGAAACTTGAGCCTTATGACTCCTTCTCTGTAACTGAAGTTTAAATACCGTGCCAATGTCCTTGTTGGCGGCATTGTGACTGCATCTTTCCTGGCGCTTGTTCAATTTGTTACCTTTGATTCGGGTTCTCACCGTTGATGTTGTCGAAAATGTTCGTCAGCAGAGGGCCAGAAGCCCCCCAGGAGGGGGAGGGGGGTACTACCATATATGAGCTATATAGGTATGTGCTGCTGTGAAGGGTATGGTTTTCAAGCAGTTTGCTCTAGGATAGGATACATAAATCAGAGCGTTTGTTTCTAGAATTGGATATAATTTTTCACGGAACTGACCAGTTGGTTGAAGATTTTATCTAGACTACGGAAAGTTGATAAAACCAAATTTTTGTATACTACTTCTCCACCGAAACAGCACCACAGTTTCTTTAGAAACTACTGCCTTCAAGTATAAATAAATCATTTTTTGAGAGAGAAACGATTGTGGTATAGGTTTTGCTTTGGCTAGACTGTGCTAGTGACCTCAGTAGTTTCTGAAAAACAGTTACTCTAGGATAGGGAGGGTTTGGGGAGTTTACTCTGGTACGGGGCAGCAAAATTCACCTGAACCAGCTGTGGTTTGGGCTAAGGGTTCCAAGGTCCTAGCGGCACATCCCCCACCCAGAAATTCCTAAAGTACCGTCCCCGGGCCAGAAGCTAAATAACGCTTCTGTGTGTTAAGGCTTGGCCAAGCGAATAAGTTGGCATATTTTGTTTTACGAAGAAACATTTATCCAATCGACGTTAACTTGAAATCTGCATACTTTGCTTTCTACTCCCTCTTTCATCTGAAATGTGTCACGTGATTTTTAACGGCTAAAAACAATTGAAATATTTTATCGGAAACGAGGATGGAAAAGTCATCTTATATCAAGATACCTTGCTGTAGTACTCTTATCGAGGCTTTATCACTCTGCCTTTTAATCATATGCCCATCTTAATGGCAACGGTAAATCAAAATTAAAAGAAAAAAAAAGGTCAAATCACTTAGAGGTCACAATAAAAATGAACGATATCACATTGATAGGTATAATTATACGTTAATGGTAGTTTTAAGCAGTTTCAAGCAAAACCTTGTCGGAATTTTTTAGGGTAAACGTTCCCCCAATCTCAAAAACAAGCGTTATGACGTCTTCAGTCAAGAAATGTGACGTCACAGACAACTACGAGTGAAATGCATAATTTAAAATAAAAAGGTTAGGATGCAGAAAGTGGAAGTACTTTTAAATGTTCAAGCCTCGATATACTTGGGGAATTGTAAAATGATCTGAGAAATGGTCATACCAACGTTTCGTTCATGTTGCCTATGTCAAATAAGGACTTAATGCAAAAAAAAAATTGTCCCTTCGTTTTACCTAAATTACTCCACTATGTAACTTGATAGTAGTATAATGAAAGTCACCTTTTTATGAAGACGAGTAATAAACTATACTATATATATTTACTATACCTCTGTTTCACATCATACAAACGAGGAACTTAAATCGGGGTACAACGCAGTTACGATCAACAAACGAAGATTTTGTGAAATATGATGAAAAGTTAAACAAATGGTAAAAATGCGTCCCCACATCCCCGAGTTCACACATCCCCGAGTCCCTGAGTCTCCACGTCCCCACGTCCCTACGTCCCTACGTCCCCACGTCCACACGTCCCCGAGTCCCCACGTCCCCACGTCCCCGAGTCCCCACGTCCCCACGTCCCCGAGTCCCCACGTCCCCGAGTCCCCACGTCCCCGAGTCCCCACGTCCCCACGTCCCCACGTCCCCACGTCCCCGAGTCCCCACGTCCCAAGTCCCACGTCCCCGTCCCACTTTTAGTCACAGCGTCGCGTGATAGTATTTTTTGTGGCTCTGCGGTTTCGAAAGTACTGATCTCATGACGCTATTTTCTTTTGCTCTCCCCAAAGAGAAAACGCGAAACGATGTTGACGGCGAGTAAAACCGGCCGAAGCTATTACGGGTAACCCAGGAAAAGCCTTGTCCGAGAAAATAAGAAGCAGGTGGAAACTTTTCTTCAGGTTTTTTTTCTTTTCTAGGCCGTGGGAAGAACGAAGGACAAGCGCCACGTGGTCGGTATTTTCAAAAACTGCAGAGCCACAAAAAATGTTATCACGTGATCAAAATTTTTCAACCGCAGACTGAAATCAACAGTCCGTGAAGTAGCGGCCTGAAAAAAGAGCATGTACTAAAACCCGAAACACCGAAACGAAACCATCGGAACGAAACCACCGAAACCACAGGAACCGCCGAAACCATCGAAACACCGAAACGAAACCACCGGAACCATCGAAACACCGAAACGAAACTTGCGAAACAACCGAAACAGCTATCGAAACAGCCAAAATGACCATGCAGATCGCGAGATTTTCTGAAATTCTTTCACTCGTGATGTAGTTTCACTGTAAGTAAAATTAGTCGTTTTGTTCAAAGTTGTTCCCTTCTGCACAAGCACACAATAGACTTGGTAAATTCAGTCTCCACCATTAACTATCTCTTCGAAATGC
>OX421455.1:35528326-35548326 GCA_949126865.1 Montipora capitata | reverse complement strand
TTCCGCTTTCTCCATATGAAGCCTCTGCAACGGAAACAACTTTATTCCAAACTACTTTTGTCTTTTTCGTTGCAATGTGAGTAGCCTTTCACCTAAAACAGCAATTTCTGTGATTACAATTCAACAAGAAAGTTAACTGCAATGGTTTGTTCTCCAAGCAAAATTCTTAAGTCTTCATGGGGTAAAACGTAGTAGTCAATGATAGCTAGGGCAATTTTACAAATATATAAGGACCATACATTCTTGCTATCTTGTCTGAATAGTAAAGAAATATCAAACGTGGTTGTTGAAAAATGAATACAGACATAATTTATTTGCAATGGTTTTGGGCGCTGCTGAAAGATGAAATACAATATGGCCTACAGTTTATACATTTCGTGCTTTCCATAGAGGACCACAAAATCTAACCGTTTGCAGATGTGATTACACAGGTAAAATTTTGGTTTTCCTCTTGTACATTAATACCCTGAGTGGTGACTCGACCGGAGTTGAACACACGGCATCCAATACGAGAGTAAAGCACGAGAATGGCCCGGAGACGAGGCAGGAATGCCGGGAAAAGATCTGCATCATCGTTGGCTCAGGGTTTATGCTCGCGGACGTCAACAAACCAGTTTCACACATGCACAAAAAGAAATAAGTTTGCAATATTCGAGAAATCGAAAGATGAACTGCTGGCGGGAAGCTAATGACAATGGATGAATTATTGTCCAAAACGTGCTCAATAGAACACAATGGTTGGATTGGATTTTGATTCGACAGCCGTAATTAATTACCATGGCATCGATTTGACGCCATTATCTAGACTGGCTTCCACTGATAACATAAGCAGCACGCAAAATCAATCAGTATTCATCTTCATTGCACCTATGTGTCAATCATATGAGCCTTTTATTCTAAACAAGTAACCTGCGAAGTAGCTGCTGTTTTTGAGTGTTTTGCTTTCAAGAGTTTTTTTAAAAACGAGAAAGATTACGCAGTTCGGGTGGCAGAGACCTATTTTGCTCCGCTTCACGGTCATTCAAGTACTGTTGGAAACACAGGAAGGCGGAGTGATGTCTGTGTACACTGCCCATCGCCAAGGGGTACACCTGCGCAAAATGGTTAGCTTTCAACTTCGACTACGCCTAGAATTGCAAGGATTCCGGAAAATTCAACAAACAGTTTTATCCAGACTAGAATTAGTAAAACAGAAAATAAAGAACTCGGTTTCTACCGGTTACACTACAAAATTGTGATTCACAGAAACAAGAGGATTAAAACTTGAGAATTCCCGCAGAGGTGTAACAAAAGCGGCGACATGTGGGGTCGAGAATTTGCAAGCAGTCTTAAATCCTGCCGCACGGAATAACTGCCCAAAATAGTCTTTGTGGCTTTCTTGGTTTTGACTGAAGGTAATCAAAAGTTTTGACGAGATAGATTTATCTTTTTGCCGACACGAAACTTACGAGCGGAGACTACGTGTCTCGGAATGGCATCATTTTAGAAATAAAAATTGACATGTTTTTCAATACTTGCTAGCATGACTTGTTTGGTTTGAATAAATTATAAGCGGGATTTTCGAGTTTATATTGCCAGCTTTGTTTAAATGGAGAACACTTCCGCCTTTTACTTCGCTTCATTAAGGTTGACAAATATTGTATCGCTATTATTTAAGCTGTGTCGTGACGCCGGAGAAAAAAATTTTTCCTTCATAAAATATTTACTTCTTTAAACTCAATGATACAAGGTACCGAGCCCTATTGGTGCCGAAAATAAAAATCGACAATTGATAATCAAGATCTAATCTCGCTTTTCCCTTTGTCAAATCAATTATAATTTAATTGGATAAATAATATGTATTTTTTAAATGGATATACACGGTTTAAAATTCAATGAGCTCGACAAGCAAAACCACTTGATCTCAGGAAGAGGACAATAACAACTCAACTGAAGTACTGCAACCTTGAAAAAGAAAAAAAAAAAAAAAAAGAAACAAGCACCTTGAAGACCAGTTATAAGACTGTCTACTACACAACTGTAAGTGTCCTTTAAGTAAAAGAATTGGATGTAAAAGAATTTCATTGTTTTCTTCTTATTTTTAGCGATGAAACTTCACGAAGACGCTTGCAGCCAGCTTCAGACTTGTTTAACATTTCGACGGCTGGACCAATTTGCTGCTCCTGGAACGCGGGCTTCATTGTATGTTTACAAAGAAAAATAAGCGAAGTAAGATCACAATCTTTTCATTGTGGTGAGTTCTCGTTCAGTTTGATACGTCTTCCACCCTGCATACAAGATTCTTGTTTAGTTTTGGTCAGCGAATAACTGAAGACACCCAGGGTGGAACCTTGAATCTACGAACTTCTTCAGGGTAAACTGACTCAGGACAAGCAACGAACGATGTTTTTGAGTGCACTGGTTACAAAAAGCCTAGTTAGACCGACCAAAACACTTCAGTTCTTTGGCACTTCGTAAACTAGTTCCTCCAGTAAAGTAACCGGCATTCTTGGATATGGGCTGAGTCACTCACTCCCTATCTATTAAAAATTGATGGCCGAAAAATATTCTTCACGAACATATTATACTTAAACCATTTTCGCGGTGTGATTTCGTTATGTTTTTGGCAGGTTAATAATACGAGACGGCCGCGGCTGATATATATTAGTCCGCGGATGAGAGTGCCCAATAAATCAATAATCATTGCTGTTCAAATGCAGCGAAAATGCGGCTTGTTCTCTCGGAAAGCAAATATTCAACATTCACTGCATAAACAAAGTTGATAGTGCAGACCTACAAACACCAACGTTTTTTTAGCACCTCGCGTTCCAGCAATGAAATTCGTCCTAGGCAAAATATTGAGCGCAAAGCGTGTTTTGGTAATTATTTGTCATTAATTTTCAATATGTTAATCAGTGTCTTGGCATGCTGTGTCGATTTTTTTTTTTTGTATTCCCCATTCAGTGATGCGAACTATTTGGAAATCGAAAGAACTTGCCTACATTTCCGTGGCATGTCGCAGAGAGAAATCATCAACTGGATTATCATGTTATGAAATTGTCTTCCACAAGTTTTTGGACAAACAATGTTACAAACCATTCGTGTTTTGTGAAGTGTATTAAAGTGAACGTTGATTCCGAACTGACAGAGTTGCGTTCTCGATCCTTCCCTAAGTAGTGGAAGACCTGCTTATTCAGTTGATGACAGCTTCGGAAAGTAATTTTGCGTGATAGCAAAAACGAATACCAGTGCGCGAGGGACAGGCTAACCTTTTGGCTCAAAACTTAAGTGTGCAACGCGAGTACAGCGTTTTGAGTTCTGTTGCAGGGAAGAGCTCAATGAAGGAAAATCTACTTAGTTTTTCTTAAATATTTGTAGGGAACTAGACAGCAACATGGACAAGGAAGCCTGGCTTTCACACCCCAGCTAAGTCCAAAAACTGACAACTCAGTTCTGAGATAAGCGGGCATTGATACTCCTGGAAATAATCGCTTTGATAAAAGTTGTGACGACTTGAAAATAACATTGTTAAAACATGCATAGAATTTCTGGCTCGATTTAAAAAAGCTAATTCTCCGACAAATCCACAGTTATTTAAGAGGGCGGTTCTCACTTACGCGAGAAAGAGAGGACTTTTAAATGAAAAGGAAAGGCGATCTAGAGGAGGCGGCACGCGGAAAAGGAGAGTGCAATGATGAATTCCTGCACGTTACTGGGAAAACATCGCTATGAGAACAACAATTTGAGCAACTGATCTGTCACACCAAACTAGACATCAAACTAGGAAACAAATTTCTGGGTCAAATTGAGATAAAAGCAAACAATTCATTCAGGGAAAAAAGGATATTATTACTTCCCTTCTCCATCCGATTTTACACCTTACATGATTTTATATTTCCGGTTTAATACAACAAAGTGAAAAGTCCAAATCTCTTTAATGAGACGCCGTGATTCGAGAGTCGGGAGACGATAGTAACGAAAATGTTTGCGCGGTCAAAACTATTAGGAAATTATTCCATATTCGTCGCGTTGCAACATGGTGGCGAAGTATTAAGGCTGCAACCGGAGTAGCTAGTAGTTGGGAAAGCTGTGGAGAGTGAAAAATCGCATGTTCATTGCTCTGCTCACGTAGTTCAGCGTCACAACCATAAATTTGAAAGTTTTCCTTACGTGGTTTGAAGGGGATGGCAAAGAAATGGAGTCAAATACATGCAAAAATAAAGCAAATGTACGATTTTTTGAGTAATTAAACCATATGTTTCGTGATGCACACGTAGAATGGAAAACAATCGTCAATCAAAAGTTCAAGTGGATTTATCTGCCCACTGTGATAACAAGGCGCACAGAGCCGGATATTGCTGTCGTTGAGAGAAAAGACACGTAAATATATCAGGCAAGGGTTTATAGGAATAGGGTTTGCCCAAAGAACATCCGCGATAAGATCTCTTCGTCGGCGAAATCATGCCGGTTCCTGTGACTTCAGAGAAATGGAATCTCAGTTGGGTTGGTGGCAAAGAGTAGAGAGAATATTCTAATTGGATCATTAGTCAGTATTCTGATCTTCGCATTCGAGTATTCATATTTCACCCTCTCGAGAAGTGGCCGGAGAATCCGAGATTTGCGGTTAATCGGCGAGTGTTCCAAAGAAATTGTGTCAGTTGAGGTTTGATCTAGTTTGCATTCAAGTTTTCCAATTTATCCTTCGCGTCAAGAATCAAAGTGGACTGCCGAAGAATTTCGCATCCGAGAAATATGTGCTTCGGTGTTGATTGCTGGTAGTATAACACTAACAATTCATCGATTGCCGTGATAAGGTAAAGTGTTCACCGTTTTCCTACTGGGAGTAGCTTATGGAGAAGACAGTCGATAACTTATTCCAACAGACTCCCAGTCTATCAAGAAATCGAACATTGGAAAGGCGAAATCATCACCGCACAAAGCTTGCAGTGATCTTCTTATCTTCTCGGATCGTTTTTGTATTGATCTTCTTTTACCCTTCAATTTCAACGAAAAGGATTTCGTGCGCGTTCGAGTCGACAGTCGAGTCAAAAAAGTAAAAGTAAGTCGACTATTCGACTTAACTTTTCATCGCTCGACATCGCACACGTCCGACTTAAAAAAAAAAGAGGCTTTTCGGTAGCAATAGTTTGCTCTATTTTAATCAAATTCGTTTTATAGCGTCTACGATTATTGCATCAGGCCTAATACAATATTTGACACTTGAATCAAGTTTTTATTCATGAACTGTTAGAACGCTCGCGCTTAAGCAGGAGTCTTCGAGAAGGTTGCCAAATGTAATTGTTTCGAAGTCTTATGCCAAAAAACTAGATCTTGAAAATCTTTAAGCAATTACTGAGGAATAAGACTATTGATTTATGGAAGTTTTTTAACTAAATAATTAAGAAGGCAACGTTTAAATATCTACGATTTATGGACGCATATATTTTAACTTGTTGACGTTTGAATGTTGGCTAATTTATCATTTAGTTTACATTGTCTTTACTTAGAAGGTAAACTGCTAGTTTTGGGTACTTAAAAATGTGGTTAATGTTCTCTCACGTCAAGAAAAGGCGATGTTGTTGGTGATTGGCCGAGAGGTGTTCTTTAACATGTCCTGGAAATTAAGTGTTTTTTCCGTACAATGGTTAATTGACTGATTGATAGATTGATTGATCGATCCATCGAGTTGTTGATTAAAATGTTGTCGTTTCTTGTCAATTTTTAGGCCCACGTTGATATAATTTCGCACCCCACGAGATTTCAGATCATTTCAAAAGCCACACGTCACGTATACCACCAGGCTTTACAATGGAGGTTACTTTCAAAAATTCAACTGGACCGTCTCCAAACATTGCTCCACAGTGCCATTTGCTGCCCGTGGGGCACATCTATGGAATGATGGCAGTTAATATCTTGTCTACAGTCGCGGGTACAGTTGGAAATTTGTTGGTTATTGGGACGGTTCCTTTGAATTTCAATCTTCAAACGATCTCCAACTTTTGGCTCGTTAGTATGGCAGTAGCGGATCTGTTTGTGACAGCTCTGGGCCAGCCTCTCTTCTCAGTCTTTCTGGGCCTTCAACTTGGCGGTGAATGCTACCATGTCGTCTCACAAGCGTTCCGCTTGATCGCTAACATGTCGTGTTCGGCATCCGTTCTTCACTTATGCTTCATAAGCGTTGATCGTTGCCTGGTCATTCTACGTCCGCACGATTTCCGAACCATTCGTACTAAGAAGCGTTTTCGAATGGCGCTGGCGTTTTCGTGGACGCTACCAGTCGTCTACGGTATTCTACGTTTGACGGTTAGCAAGAAAGCAACCTCGTATTTCACAGTCTTAGCCGTGGGACTGTGCTATGTTACCATCATCTTGTGTTATGCTTTAATCATCTTTAAAGTGAGAAAGCAAGGCTCTACGAGTATGAAACGCCGTCGACGCAACTCCACTGAACGAAGAGTTGCTTTAGAACACATAGTGGAGCGTCGAGTAACCGTGACAATAGCTATAGTGGTGGTAATCTTCACGGTCTGTTGGGTCCCTCTTCTGTATTTACGCTCTGCGTTTGCTGAAGCGAACTTTGGCTTATTCTACAACTGGGCCCGCACTCTTGCTCTTAGTAATTCTTCCATGAATCCGTGGATTTATTGCTTTAGGATCGCCGAGTTTCGCAAAGCCTACAACAAACTATTGAGATGCCAATGGAAACCTCCAAGTAACAATGGGACCAGCAAAAGCTCTCAACAAACAGGGAATTCGAGTGAACTGGAAACAACGCAGCAAACCCCAGATGTCGTATAGCAAAACGGTGCTTCGACGAGAAATCCCTTTAGGGAAATTTCCTGCCCGGCAAAACTAGCTTATTGGAAACGCTTGTGAAAACATTGCACAAGATTACGTTCTAGCCACTATGAACAACAAGGTATTGCCTTAGGAAGTTTTCTGTCCGTTTAAGGAAATTCTGACGAAATTGTTGTTAAGAGATTACAGAAATTGGTGAGACTCTGAGCAATATATCTGTTTTAGATAAGTGTATTGTGTAGCAAACTGTTTCATTCGTGCAATGGCGAAACCCCGCCATGTCTGTCCAACCGGACTTTGGTCTTATCCTTAGGGTTTCGCTGTGACTCGAATGCATACAGTCACGCAATTGATCGTAATTGTACTAATACATTGAAAATCCAAGGGAACCAGTTCGAGTGATGGCAACCGCTTGTATTCGCGACGAATGACTAAGAAAAAGTTGTCAGCGAACTTGAAAACTTTGGATACACGTGTTCAAATTTCCGTGTTATAACTTGCATTAACTCTATTAAAAAGTAACATACTCTTGGGTAATTCTTTGGCTCCAGATTCACTTAAAATCGTGTAAGGAATGATATAAAAATGAATTAAATACGATCTGTGTGTTTTAAGGAGAAAGGTTTGAGCAGAAGTCGTTACAAAAGCAATTGCCCCTTTAAAATCCAATCTGGATAGCAGCGATCAGAAATCTTTATTTGACGAAGAAACATGCCCTCGGCCAGAGGATGAAACAACAAGTATTAGTTACATGGGAAATAGACAACAAAGAAAGTCCTCAAGGCCAATATAAATACGGGAAGTTAAAATTACAATAACGGTGTGGAATATAAAAACAAATCGCCCAGACAGGACAGTGGCTATTTTTACTTTTAATTTTCAGCACCGAACATTCAAACCACTAACTGTTGCTTCTAGAAATATCTGTGACATCACATGACCAACAGCTCTACTTAAAGAAGTGCGAAATCAGGACTGGAAAAAAGGCATGTGTTCTAAATCCGAGTTATTAGCTATCTAATAATTCCTTTTGTGGAAATTTCTCGTTTTATCCAAACATTCGTCATGGAATTGACAAATCAAGGTCAATAATGTCGACGAAAAACAACGTTAAATCTTTGACACAAAACACGGTACCATATGAACAATACGCCACAAGGAGCCGGACAGGCCAGATTCGGGATATTAACAGAGATCACAAGGATGAGTCGTTGAATTCAAGTGATAATCAAAAGTATAGGATTAATGTTAGAAAAATAGAATTGTAACATTTAGAGTAAGTACGAGTGAGTTAACCAGATGAATAAATATTGAGATGAGGGATTAAGTATGGCTATTACATTTCGAGTGCAAAATGCAGACACAAATGTCCGATTCATGTTTTGTTAGTAAACTTTGCTGATCCGAAAAGAACGCATGTGGCCAGAACACGCTGGTTTTCATGTCCATATATGGGAATAACACACTTGTAGAGAGTTCCCATAAGAGGCTGCGACGGCCGTATAGGTTGCCCAAAGTAATCCCTCGAGAATTGAACGATATTCTTATGAAAAACACTTTCTTATATTACGGCTTTTAAAAAAAATGCCGCAGATTAAGTGGGTGAAAATACTCTTTACAGCTAATTCTGTCTAAGCGGATGAGAACGACTTTTAAAGCGAACAATGATGGCGAGTTCCAACAGCATTCTCCATGTTTTTCTGTAACTACTCACGGTAAAATCATGACACGATTGGCAGACACCTCTCAAGTGTGAGGACAGCGGAAACTCTTTTAAGCAAACATACGGTGGAGAATACTTCTCAAGACAAAATTATAACAAGCATTGCATCTTTGGCTAATGAATATTGATCATTCGAAAATTAATGAAAAAAAAATTCATTGATTTGATCGTTACACTTTTTTAACACCCCAAGATTCATTGCAGTTCTAACTCACGGGTTTCTTATAATGAAATGTTACATCATTTCGCTATAAATCAGAAACCAGTGAAGAGTTTCCGCCTAGGGAATACATGTAGTTGACTGCTACCATAGCAAACCATGAATAGCCATCGCAGCTAAAAATGGAGTTTGTGACTATATCAATGTGAAAAAGGTCAATACTGCTCAGCAAGTACTATTGCTCTATTTTGTTTATTGTTTCGAGAGCAATTTCACTCGTACGCCCATCAATCATACTGGTTCTCGATTCCCAAAGGAGTTTGTAGTTTAACTTTATTTCGTAAACATCTTGATATCCGACTTGATGTAGCAACGAATCTATTCTGTTTTTACAACTGAAAGTGTCAAGACTGTTTTTCAAAACGACATGTATTTAGAATAGGTTCGACAAATTAAAGGAAACTTAGTAATTATTAGCAGTTTTTCTATTCCCATTTTGCGAATAGCGTTCATCCGTGACCAAGAAGACAAAACTGAAGTTTCCCTTCGGGTGACGCCAAACCAACTAATAGCAGATCGATTAATGTTTGAGTCAACAGTCTGAAGCACGAAGCAGAGAGATTATTTTATGAAGCTGTCTGATAATTGCGGGCGATGAAGGATCTTGGTTCCTAATTTGTGCAATGACACATCCACAACCATCACAAATCGAGGGTCAGCACACAGCCACTATAACGACTCTTGTGACTTGCTGAGGAAACAATGGGCACAAAAAAAATTCTACGGAATCCTAAACAGAATTGAACTGCATCCTGTTCCGCTGCAATCAAATTAGAGGTTGTAAATAAGCTGCATGGGATTCAGTTCGGGAATATCTTACTCTACCAATTGATACTCTTTAGAGCGACTTCAATCGAGTGTCGTAAACCAAAACAAAAGTAATTACTTTGGCCAATCAGAAAGGACAGAGACAATCCAGGAAACCAATCAAAACTCGAAGTAATTACACGTAGCCGACACAAAGCGCGGGAAGATGTGCACGCGCGAGCCACGATTGGTTTTCAATGAGCGAAGTAATGCAAAACCAAAGCAATTCGCTAATTACTTTCGCCACTCAATTGAAAACCGCTCTACGACAATCACTGTACTGATCACCATAGTTAATCGAGGGACTGGTTACCAAATATTGAAAACTTCATTGATGTTAAATTGACCGTGACAGTGTGCACAGTCTTTTGTTTTCGCTTCGCACGGCTTCGCAAATTAGTTGCGCACAATTTAATCAAAATATTTGATTGGTTATCTTCTCGAAAAAAGGTGTGTTTTGTGCACCATCAAGGCCAAAAATACAGACAAAAACATGAAACAAAAAGACTTGTCGAGTTTCATAACCATCTCCATGCATTAACTATGATATCACAGAGCCATGCACCGTCATATGACGTAACCTCTCAAACAGTGAAATAACTGAACAACAACATTCATGACCTGAAAGACTAGCAAGCTCGTTTGATATCGCAATATTCCCGCCTACACAAATAAACAACCATTTCTCGTCCACTTCACGCAAGCTGTAATCACGAGAAACACAAACAATATTTGCATAACCGTGATCATTGAACATCGAGTTCACTTAACTTTCATACTTATTCGCAGGTTATTCAAATTAATCATTTCAAGGGTCCTGCTTTCTGATAAGCAACAAAAAACACAACCGAAATAAAAACGTCTCCCGCACTTCGAAACGGAAATCCAGAACGGACAGAAATCCCCAGGCATCCTAAGTTCGATTTAAACCCAATAATTATAGTTTGGAATTTTCTTCTTAGTTTAGAATGCCGGCTTTTTCACTGCCCGATCTCGTTGCTCAATTAAATGGAAACGAGATTCGTGATTGTATGCATGCGAGTTACTGCTAATTCGGAATGCTCTCATAAGAATTGCTTCTAAGAGACGGAAACATGCGAAGGGTCAAAGAAAGTTTCGTAACGAAATAATCGCACCATCATGGTTGCTCACGTTATGAATAATGATCTGATTGTGGTCCCAAGTATTCATTACCTGATGGACCGAATTTTCCCTCGTGAACTTTATTTTTAACCTCCACTGGTATACAAACAGCGGCTTTCATTTGAGTGTCCACAGCAAATACGCGGTTGAAACTTCTACGCTTCATAATTGGCCAATAATCTCGCGCCGCCCTCTATAAAGGCGGCGAAATACGAGGTACAAAAAACCCTAAACTTGGCGCGCAACATTGTTTCGTTGCAAGTTTTGGTCGATGTTTCGCGTTTTTCACCTTTCGTGATCAACTTGACCCGCAACAAAAACATTTGTTGCGGGTTGAAGAAATGCAGGGCGCTGATTGGTTGAATTGCTAGTACACGAGCACATTTGTTGCGCGACAAGTTGTGAGCTTGATGAAAAATGAGCAACAAAGCCAAAATTTGTTGCTCAGAGTAGACCCGCGCTCTACTTTTCGCAACAACTTTCTTCAACCCGCAACAAATGTTTTTGTTGCGCGACAAGTTGATGATGCAAGGTGAAAAACGGGAGACATCGACCCAAACTTGCAACGAAACAATGTTGCGCGCCAAGTTTAGGGTTTTTTGTATCTCGTATTTCGCAGCCTTTATCAATCAAAAGCAACGCGACTTGCACTCGCATTTTCCCGCGCTTTGAACAAATAACACGGATAACAATAAACGAGGACAATTTCCTCCATTCTGATTGGCTAAAAGAACTGCAGTTTTCGGGTGACAGTGCAGAAAAAGAGTAACACACCAGGTATTCTGATTAGTCAATGTTCAAAGAAAGCCACAGATAACCAATAAAATGCGAGCCCTGGATGACGCAAATTTTGCGTGAATGTGTGATACGTGTGCATGGCTTCTGCTTAATTACGACAAACTATCTCGAAAAAAATTCAAGCATATTATCAATAAGTAATCACATGATTTTTTTCCCGTGTGGTTAACTAAGCACCTGCCGTGTAAGTTTTCTCAATCTACTCGCGCTGATTTATTCCAAATTGCGCTGAGAATCATGTGATTACCCACACTAATTAGCTGACCGCGCCGTTTGCACTTGTTGAAATTATTCGGAGGAATGTTTTCGCCGTTCGTTTGAGACAATTGAAGACCGCTCTAAACTAACACAGCTCACTTGGTGAAAGACAGTTGCGAGTGAAGAGAAATTAAACAGAAGTTAGTTCCATTGAACACCAAAGAAAAAAACTATTTTCAACATCACAATTTTTTGATTGTTGTTAAATTAAGGGTGCGTTCGATTGACCGTATTCCGGAATAAGAATGCATGGAATATAAGGTAGAAATCCTTCGTTTTTACGGTGATTCACATAAAAATTGTCAAACATCCGCTAAAATGCTATTTTAAACATATTTTTGTTGTCCTTGCTGCTTCGAAACGCGCCAAACATACCGTTTGAATCATCACTCTACGTATTCTTATTCCGGAATAGGGTCAATAGAACGCGCCCTAAGAGTGGTTTATGCATCCGTGACGTAAATCGGCGACATCGCAAAACAAGCTAGAGCGGTCTAGTACAGTCACAATCCCTTATCCCACCCCGCCGGCGGAGACAGCGAAAGGTACGTCATCGTAAAATTTTCACTCGTAATCCAATCGCTTAGTGATTTTTCCAAATTATTTTATAAAGCACACGTGCCGATGTTCACAAAAAAAACTGGTACAACTAATAAGGCATTAAGGATTGGAGATAAAACAAAAAAAGAATATCGCGACGTGCTGACAATGACTTAAACTTTATCAGACGACAGCACTTAAATCCCGGCACAAAAATGCAAATAGCACAGACAGGGCGTGCAAAGTGATTGCTTCAACTGATTTTAAAAAGCTATTCCCTTGCCTTGTGGAGTTCTCTTATTTTCAATTTTCGAATTTCAGCATTTTGAATTCAACTGCAGAATCGAATGGATCAGAAATTTCCAGCGGAATGCTTTCAAGTCCACAATTAATGGACAGGCTACTTTCATCAACATCATCAGCTCCCGAATTTATATACGCAAGCCGCCAAATACATGGATTGTAGCCAAATCGGCTCATTCGAAATTGTGCAAGATCAAACTGGGGTCGAGATTTCATTGTTTTGAAACTGGACTCCAGATCTCTTGTTTTAATTAAACTAGCCTATTTCTTTTCAGGTTTGAATGCAGACCACACACCTTTAAAATCAAGCCCAAACTATTTGTCTTGTTATGTCCTAGTTGTGCGACAAAGATAAAATATTGAGTGCTCTCTGATACATCGTTCATGAAAGCTGAACGACGTGCAGACGAAACGGCTAGAGAGCAGTTATCAATGAGCTTAGCCAATATTTTACAATACAATGGTCATCTGCTTTCTTTAGTCTCCTTACGATCCGAAAAGAATTTCTCAAAGAATATTTCGCCAGCTTTTTGTAGATTTTCAATTCATTCTTCCTGCTACTAAGTTTATTTTAAATCCGAGTCATGTGAAATAGGAAAAAAAAAGTATCCGTGACCTGCATGGCTTGCAATCTCGTGTGATATCGCAATATTCCCACCTACACAAATAAACAACCATTTCTCGTCCACTTCACCCAAGTTGTAATCATGTGAAATTACATTTTCGTAACAATGGAATCGAGTTCACTTAACTTAAAAAATTTTAATTTAGCCAACGAAATTACACACATCGTCGACTAATAAATGATATGCTCAGGATGAGAGAAAACTACACAATAAAGTTCATTAATATTTCATTTTTGCAAAGTTTGAATGAAACCTTCTTTACGTTTCTACAATTTTCCAGCTACTTACGTTTACCGGCTAAATTACGTGATCTAGTCAAAACAAAGCTACAAAGTAAACAAACCAATGTCTTTTCTTAACCTCGAATTGACAACGGAAACGGTTTTCAACGAAACAATGAAGTTCTAATATGCACGCAGAAGCCCACTCTATGGATATCCAGAGGTGATAAAATACCGTTTTCTTAAATATTCGTCTCTTTTCGTGTAGTGGCATCTAACTGTCTATAATTCAGGGAAATATTGCCACTTCTTCTATGTACATACTTGATCCATCTCATGCTCGGTCAATACCACACGGATAGGTGAAGGGTCTTAGCGGTTATTTTGGCTTAATTTTCACGATTTGTGGAACGCAGTCCACGAAGAAAAAAAAAATCCTTCACATTGTTTTTATATCTCCAGGGGGTAATATAGCATGAGAATGCAGCACAGTGTCTGTTTCCAAATCTTTTTCATTAAGGATCATGAAGTAGCTGACATATTTTCAACTCTCACGCAAAACTATGGCTATTCGAAACCATTACACCGCGTAAGGTCCCCCGTTTGCAGTCGTTTCCAAGTCACTTGAATGAGTCCCTGTCGTTGCGTCTCTCGGCTCCCGCGCCCCGGCCCTACAGGCTGGCTTCCACTGGCACCTCATCAGTCTGTTGTAAGCTTCCCGGAATTCTGCGATCCTGAAGCAATAAATCCACGGATTCATCGAAGAATTGCTCAAGGCAAGAGTGCGGGCCCAGTTATAAGCCACGCCAAAGTTTTCCTCGGCGAAAGCCGAACGTAGGTATAACAAAGGAAACCAACAAACCGTGAAAATTACAACAACGATAGCAATTGTGACCGTAACGCGACGCTCTATCATGTGTTCTGAAGCAACGTTCCGTCCTCCAGGACCGCGGACGCGTTTTAGGGTCAGTGAGCCTTGCTTTCTGACTTTCAAGATAATTAAGCTGTAGCATAAAATTATGACCACAAAGCAAAGTCCCACAGCTGTCACTGTAAAATAAGACGTTGCTGACTTTTCGAGCGTGAGACGTAGAATTCCATAGATAACTGGCAAAATCCATGCGATGACCAGGGCAATGCGGAACCGTTGTTTCGTACGGATCTTTCTGAAATCGTGCGGTCGCAAAATGACCAAGCATCGATCGACACTGATGAGGCAGAGGTGAAGCACGGATGCCGAACACGACATGTTAGCGATCAAACGAAAAACTTGTGAAACGACCGAGTTGCATTCACCGATGAGTTGAAGCCCCAGGAAGACGACGAAGAGTGGCTGCCCAATCGCCGTTACAAACAGATCAGCCACAGCCATGCTGACGAGCCAGTAGTTGGAAATAATTTGCAGAGCAAAATTCGTGCGGACAGTACCGATAACTAGAACATTGCCGATCGTCCCGAGAATCATCGACAAAATATTCACCACCAGCATTCCGTACAAATGTCCCAAGGGCAACAAATGACAGTTCTCTTCGCTAGACACAGTACCAGTGGAGTAGTTGTTGGTAAGCCCCATATTGAGGAAAGGAGTTCGTTTGTGTGGCAACAAAGTTTGACTTATACTTCCAAAAAAATAATTACTTCGAATTGTTGTGTGAGCGGGTCAATGCTGTACCTTCAACAGCTACATAAGACAGACTCATGTCAATTATATGAGTGTCATTATATTACATACGCTGCGCAAATAACCATTTTGCGCTTTCGTCACAACCAGCGAACGTGATGATATCCGGCTGGTTAGGCGTCCACTCTCTTACCGGAAGTGAATAATAAAATCTGTAGCTCGAGGAATTTTAAACACTTCGCAGGGGCAGAACGAAAAAGCTAGAATAGATGTCAAATCCTTCAGCGTGCTGACCCTACGATCATTTTTCTAGAATTAACGAAAGACATCAATAGGGGGACTCCAATTAAAAATAAATTTGCTCCATTTCCCGAGGTAAACATTGATAAGCCTTTTTATGAGTTCATCTAATGAACAATTCCAAATATTGTTCCCATTTCTCATGGTTGTTAACCACTAAGGAAATCCAAACGCTTTTTAAATTTCAGGAAGTGTTTTTGTCCTACAAGCGAAAAAACTGCTTTCTTGCACGAATATGTGCGGCAACCACCGAAGAAGTAAATTGTTTACTCCAGACAAATGTACATATGAGACAAGGAGTCCTTGAAATATAGGGCTTAATAAGTTAGGCCCCAGCTGGAAGCATAAAACAAAATCGATTGTGGTATTTCCAATTTCAACAGTATACACATTAAAATATAATACATAAACCAGATAACAATATATGATGAAATTTTTTTTTCTTGTATCGATGACATCAGAGACGATTCCTACTCTTAGCGCTGCTAAAGAATTGTTGGAGCTGTATTCAACAGTGTTTCTCAAAATTACTTTTACATCAGTGATTCGCACGCCCTTTGCCGTCTTTAAGGCGCTGCCGCAGTTTATTCATAACTGCCCACCCGTGATCGCCAGACCCAAAGAGCATCGTCATTGGACATTTGTTCAAAGTTTCTGCGGAAAGCGCGAAGACACAAGACACCGCAAACTTGTAACCTCCCAAAGCCTGGCGATCAATCACGCCAACAATCTAACTAGACATTTGCAAACGTTACTTTTGAACCTTTTGTAGTTTCCGACGGATTCAACACAGCGACTTTGTACTGAATTTTGTAGAGCTCGTCTTCCAAGTCCTTCTATGGCGAACGACGCCAGAGAGGGAGCCAGCAAACGTAAATGTAAAAACAGGTGTTTCACAGTGCCAAACTGCTTTGATTTTTCATCTTGTCAGTGGATTCTTAATAAAGTTAGCGGTTTCACGAATTTCCGGTAATTTTTATCTGAATTAAATGTTCTATAGCAAACTCCTATATCGTCCACCTGACGCATTACAAGATGGTGAAATCATGGCTTTTTTGAAAGTTGATACAGCTCCGATGTAATCCACCGGAATTTCACGGCCATTGTTGACAAGATTTTTGACCTCCTCTCGGTACAAAAGTTATTGTTAACATCCTTTAAGCCTTACGCGTTGTCTAAATTGCATCGTGTGCTTTCATTGTTGTTTTTCGGCGACCCCTTATAAACGTCATTATGATGGACTGAATTTTTCACAACTTGGTGAGTGCTGAATCAATATTGTTTAGCCAGTCGACAATCTTTGAATTTAATTCCCTCCCCTTTCCAAACCCACGTTCTTTAATTCCCTGCGAAGCGTTGAGTGAAGAAACAAATAATATGCAGTACCTTATTCCTCTTCTATTGATAACGTGGAAATGAAAAAAAATTATACGCAGTTTGGTGACTGTTTTCCGAATAACCAAAATTTACAAAGACAAGCTTGTATAACTTTTACGCCTTTAAGTTACAAGAATAGTACTTTAATGGGCTTTTGAAAATAAACACGACACGAGATATTGCTATGGCAATGAAGCGGAACTTTTTCCCAGATGTCTTATTGTCTTGAGTTTAGATAAATGCCGCCAATTTGAACTTTGTGGTTGTCAGAGGGACTCGATCTCACGGAAACGCACTAAAACTGTTCTTCCTTTTCTAACGAGCCGAACGATGTTATTAAGATCCGATCTTTTATTAGACAATGTAGATGCGTTGATTTGTAGGACGTCTCTTCAATAATGATTTAGATAAGGCCGGATTCGATACGACTGGACATGGAAGCCAGGTTTGGCTCAACTATCCTATTGAACTCCGCTGAGTAAAGCCATTTCATGTTATCATATTTAATCAAGACTGTCCGCCGTCTTGAAGTCAAGATTTTTTATCTTAAAGCATAGTGTTACTAGTACTTCTACACCGTAGTAGTATTTCTACTACCACCATCATTACGCAGTATCAAGTGAGGCGTCTATTAGCGATAAGGGACGCTTTAATCTATACACGTCCCTCTTCAATCTTACAAACAATTAGGTGTTAGGTTAACACATGGGCCTAATATCATCCATGTATTGAATTTCCTTTGCCTCAACTGATCTGTTCTCCCTGAACATAAACAAAATATTTAAGAAGAAAATTGTAGCAGTGAGTGACAAACAGTTAAAGTACCGTTTAACAAGGCTTTGGTCAGACAAGCATAAGGCAACCTCTAAACGTGAATTGTATTGCCATTTGATTTCAATTAAGATATGGCATTCATTAAGTTAAAATGTAAGAGCTTTAATTCCTTTATAATGATCTTTTGCTGATATATTTGAGCGATAAATTCGAAAGTGTATCGCCGTTGTTTAATCAAGAAAATGAGGAATATTTGTCTGGGATCAGCTTTCGTAAACAAGCAGGCACATGCAGAAGTCTTGATTGTTAAGTTCTTTTCATTTCTTATTTGTTCGTTATCACCTATTTTTTACGCAATTCCATGTTTGCAAAGTCATATTTTACCGTCTCTTAAACTCTATCGTAAGCAAACTGTTTAAGTACACTGAAGAAGTAACGATGCAAGTCAGATATTCAGTAGGTAGAGCCCCGGCCGGTCAACATTGCCAATCAACATTCACACTTGTATATTCTGTCCAGATGAACTGAAAGCCTCATCAAGATGGCAAAGGTTAATCTTAGTAGTAATGAGAAAAATGTGTACGGGATTCGATTCCCGAAGTTAGCAGCCCATGTGCGTTGAAATTATCGGCGATTCGCTTCTCTGCTCCAACATTTTTCTCCTACCATTTCAATTTTTCTTCTAATAACAAACCACCATTTGATTCGCTACGAGTTGATTTAACTCGCTTAATTCCTAATTATTGCATCAGTATTGAATCGATTGACACTCACATAACGTTCATTATCTCTATTGTTGGGCAGTGCTTTGAAGAGTGTTTGAATGAGCACTCAATAGTTCTAAAAATACAATCGATTAATATTGAAGCAGAAACAACACGGAGGAGCAACAATACAACGCTTAAAATGGCATCCTGTGTACAATTTTCTCTGCACATCATCATCTGCTTAAAAACTGGCAAGTGTAATTCTATACAAACACGCGAAAATACAACGCGGCGTTTACAATCGTTTATTCTTGTGAAGTAAATTTGCATTTGTCGTACCTCAGTTCGTATTGACATCCTTACAAAGGTTTCAAAATACCACTAACACAATGACACAGATGAATGAGCAGCACGCAATTACACAACTATGTGCTGAGTACTAAATGCGACTTTACATTGCGAAATTATGTATGAAATGCGCTTGTCAGCAGAAAGGCTGCACGTTCCACGACGATTTTTCAAGTTCTTTGTGGGGTAGAAGGGCCAATTTCACTAAGGCGATTAAGCAAAGACGTCGCCTGCCCACGTCAACGGATATAGTCATTTAAAAAAAAAAGAACTCTTCTTTATTAAACCTTAATACTTCATCGCTAAATTCCAACCAGGGTAAATTACATACTTCGTCGAACTTTGCTAGAGATAAATAAGACAAAATGGCGTCTCACGCTGAGGGAAAAATCACCAGCGTCATTGGCTCCAGGTTTTTTCACGTGAATCGCTCGTGCGTCTTCAATTTATGACGAATCGTTGATGAAAGCCATAAATATTCTGAAACGCTCTATTTTGAAGACATTTGAAACAAAGACTGAGCGTTAAATATCTAACCACTAACTACTTTCTAATGACCGAACTCCATGTAGATTGATTGCGGATTCTCTTCTTTTTCCCTGAGGTTTTTTTCCTGGTCAGCGCGCTTTAATTTGATTTAGGTTAATTGGATTTTTGTATTGTTTCTAATTAATTCTCGAGTTCTTAATTCAATGACACTTACATTTATTTTTCTTTCGTTATCACCAATTTCATACTTTTTTATGTTACGAACTAAATGGCATCAAGCTTATCCTTTTAGCAGATGGTTTTCATCGCACCGCGTCTTTTCCCATCAGAAAAGGAAGAAATAATAATAACAATAACAATAACAATAACAATAATAATAATAATAATAATAATAATAATAATAATAATAATAATAATAATTGACGTAACCACTGCTCACAAGGAAATGGACGTGACGAAATAGCCAACCTCTTATCGATTGTGATCCATCTATCATTCATCGGGCTTTGCGCATGGAAAGTTCCCTCGATGTCGTAGGATATCCAGTTAGAACAAACTCAGTTCTTTCGCAATTCCTAAGGCGCCATGTTTACACAAAGCAAATATAGTTAATGTTTTCAGTCTTCAAGCGACCTCGAAGTTCTAATTTTTCTGTTACACGAGGTTTTTGGCTCTGTGCACAGGAAAGAGGGAATCTATTAAAGAAAGACAACCCCCGGTTTTTCCTCTTATTGTTTCTTATTTCCTTCTTAACAAGCGTACTTTCCTATTCAAGGAAATCCAAGAATATATCACAGGAAACCCATTTAGAAAGCGGGTTCGATTTAATAGCTGCGAAGAACTAAAGCAATGAAGCCGGATATTCCACTGAAAGCTCACTGAAGCAGTGTTTGGACAAAAACACGCAAAAATTCAAATGCTCTAAAGCGTTATTTCTACTCCCAGAGAAAAAAAAGTAATAAAAGTAA
>OX421455.1:35503326-35510826 GCA_949126865.1 Montipora capitata | reverse complement strand
GAGTCCCCCTTTAAAAGATTGCATATTCAGTGAAGTTCGGAGGGAGAATTACACCGGCCTTTGCCGCAATATAGTCGTCGAAAACATTCCCCATGCTTTAAATGTGTTTTTCTCAAATTAAAGCCAACGGTAACTTTCGAATTCGTTTATAATATTCCTCCCACGGTAATAACTCTGGTCAAAACAAAATTGCGTGAATCTGCCGTCCACGCGTGTATTGGTGTAATGGAAGTAAATTTGATTGGCCGATGAAGGACATGTCAATCAATCAAAAAAAGTGGGCGGAAGGAATTTCGAAGAGGAATTTGGTCAGGCTTCGTTTCGCCAACTCCACATTACGTACCACGCGAAACTAAAATAGAGCCTGATCGCAGGTTAGTATTTCTTGAAAAGTCGAATTCCATCGCCTCACATCGTCGTGTTTTGGATGCCCAGTAGCTTCAAACTTTGTTAATATTTTCCTTAATGTTTAAATATTGTATTTTTGGCGTTATTTGGGTGTTGTGTTCGTGTTAAAAGCGAAATGAAAACTGTGAAGAAAGGTCATCCGCCGAGGAAGGAAAAGCGCCATGTTATTTGGCTCACTACTTAACCTTAAGATTATGGAACGAAAGGAGGAAGGCATTTGGATTAAAAAACAAATCGAACAGCGAAATCGCAGAAGTTCTTCGTCACGGGATGTTTCTGAAGCGAACAGGCCGATTCGATTGCCTGGATAATAACAACAACAAAGGCGCGCAAAGGGCACTGGTTGTCGGTGGCCCTTTAAGGTCGGCTTTAAATCTTTGATCAACAGTGTCTCTTTTATTTTACAGTGAGTGTCGGATCGCCCTTTCGCTAAAACTTCAAAATGATCCCATTTTAAACTGTGACCAGTTGATGTAACATGGTCCGCAAGAGCCGACGTTTGATGACCATTAATTAATGCTTTAAAATGTTCAGTTTTTCTGTCATGCAATCGTCTTTTGGCTTTTCCGATCTAAAAATCATTGCAGTCCCAACAGGTAGCTCTATATACAATCTTAGCCATTTGGCCACGGCTAAGTCTATCTTTGTAAGGAAATAAAGATTTAATTAGTTAGTAATCTTGTATATTTAAACTCCAATTTTGTATTAACCGTCATTTCTGAAGATGTATCATGAGAAGCATACGAAACGTCAAGTAAAAGATAATTTCAAAAAGGATGCGTTTATATCTGATGTTTGTCACCGCTGTTTGTGTGTTATTTCTGATAATTGTGAAAATTGTGAGCATAATGCGGACAACCCTACTCACCCCACCTCCCTCCCGTTTTTCCCCGGGTGTGGGTACGGCTACAGCATAGAGATTTTGGCAGGACTGGTGTCGTGGGTTGTTTGTATCATTCACGCAAGTAACAATCAAAATCAAGGAGCGAACCGACTCTGTGACTTCTTAGACGTTTGGACCTGAGGAAAAAAACATATAATACCATTCCGTTGAAGCTCAACTAGCGCGAGCTTGGTTAGCTTGCATTGGTTAAGCGGTTTTAAACCTTAATTAATTAAGGTTGTCAAGAAAATTTACAACGGTTGGTACTTCCAGAGCTTCGAGCAACTCGACCAAGGCCACTTACGTAGCACGTCTCAAGATTTTTACCCTGGTCTAAAGAGTAGTTTTTTTCCAAGGTACGTAATTGGAAGAAATAAACGTTGACCGCAGACTAAAAAAACTCTCGAACTCACCTAGACCTTGCAAAAAAAATATCTGGCACCAGGGTTAATTCTTCTTCAAAGTGTATGGATGTATGACAAATTAAATGATCAGTATTTGAAATAAAATACAATACAATACATACTTAATTGCCCGCTCCCGGCCATAGGGGCTTTTCAGGGCCAATGAAACACAACGAAACGACGGAACAGAATAACAACAAAGAAATCGTCCAAATCATGAATGCATCAATCCAGAGCTGAATGGCAACAAGCCGATTCTGCAAATGGTCATCACGGAAAGAGGCATAACGCAGAGAGGCATAAAGCAAAAAGTCATAACGCAAACAGCCATAACGCAAAAAGGCATAATGCAAAAAGGCATATGGTAGCGCAAATAGCCATAACGCAAATAGGTATCACGCAAATAGGCATAACGGGAATAAGCATCACGCAAAGACGCATAAAACAAATGGCTATAGCGCAAAAAGGATAATGCAATGAAACATAACGCAACGAGGCATAACGCAGAGCCACAACGCAAAGAGGCATAATTTAAACAGGAAGAAAAAGTTCGATAGCGATTATATGTCCTTTTCCGACCTTGAACAATCGATCGACGTTTTCTTTTAGAGCTGAAATTATTTACGAGTACACAGCTATTGTAGTCTCCATTCTTCTAAGGGCCTTTGCGTTATGCCTCTGCGCTATGGCTATTTTGCGTTATGCCTTTTGCGTTATGCATTTCTGCATTATGCCTTTTTGCGTTATGCCTCTTTGCGTTATGCCTCTTTGCGTTATTCCTCTTTACGTTATGGCTATTTGCGTTATTCCTTTTTGGGTGATGGCCATTTGCAGAATCGACTTGTTGCCATTCAGCTTTGGATTGATGCATTTATGATTTGGACGATTTGACTTCAAATAGTGATCATTGAGTTTTGTCATAGATATACCTCCATAGAAGTGCAAGAGAAACATTTTGAGGAACGTGCCGTGAAAATGGGTTCCTGACTGGTTAAAGTTCCTGTTAAAGTACATCGCGGAATAGAGATTGTGGTTTACGATCTCCCGGCCGGGAATTTGAAATCGAAAACTGTAAATGGTTAATAGGTAACCCTCGCTGGGTAATAGGCAGCGAGAGCGAACTTGGTTTTCTTCCAGTGAGAAAAGGACAGCTTCATGTGGCATTTGCCAGAAGCTTAAACATTTTGTGAAATTGGTGCCACATTTGTTACTTGAAGATAAAGGAACGTCTAAAGTTGTCATAAATTGTCAGCTATCTTACAAGGCAATCTGAGCACTGAATCTTAACACCTGCCACAGAAATTCGAAGGCCGGAATTGATGTCGCGTGAACCTGAAAAAAAATATCTTGTTTACAATTTCTGATGACCAAGGCTCTCAAAAAATGGTATTTCTTGTACTCAAGCGAACAGATTGGTTTTAAAAGGTCACTTTATTGTGCAATGGAAATCTGTCACTGATAGACAAGTTTGACCATTAAGAGTTGTGGCTGTCATTATTCTGCAAATAATACAACACCAATATAATTAAAGAAATGCAAATTTTCTCTCTTTCAAAAACAGCTGAAGGTTTCCTCTTGGAAATTATGTTCCTCCATCAACGAGCCATTTCGTTTTGTTAGCTTTTGAATACTTTAGTTTCATTTCAACTGAAGGCCCGTCACGAACTCAAGCGAGGTAAAATTTGACTTATACTGAGAAATGATCGCAACTGTTCACATACAGCTTTTCGTTGACGACCTCTTTAATTAGAAACAGTATTTGAAAATTCAAGTAAAGAAATTAAATACTTTAAGGACATAAATTTGTGGCAGAAAATACAGCCACTAGTCAGCGGGCTTCTGAGTCCCCAGTGGTTTCAGTGGAAGCCTGATTTCAGTTTTCTCCAGAAAAAAGGGTCATCTTTATCTTTAGGATCAATAAAGTCCACGAAATGTTTGACATTTGATGGACCGTTTCTTTCTGAACACAGGAAAAAAGTAAAAAAAAATAAAAAAATACAATCACAAAAGGAGATATCATTTATTGATTTGCATAAACACGTTCCGGGCTATTCGCATTCCATGTCGTCCATCGACACCAGAACGGATTTTATAAATTACAACTTTGGATACATTCAGTCGAATAATTTTAGCAAGAGTATTCTTTCCTGAATATTTTGTCGCCTTCGCTTATAATCCACTGAAACTTTAAGCTTGCACCGACAGTCGCAGTCGATATTGTTTAAGCATCCTTTAATGGGTGAGTCTCACCGGAGATGAATTTCTCGTGCACCAATCAAAACACTGCAATTTCCCCTTTGTAAAGTTAATGTTAACGTCAATCCGATTTGCAATGTTAAGGAGGGAGTTAAATTAAGGCAATATCTCTGGTAAAATGCCCACATTACTTTCCTTCTTTTGCCAGTGGAAATCGTGAAACTAAATCGGCTGGGCTTGTGCCACGACTAGCAGAAGTATTCTTTATGCGCCTAAAGACATGTTATCGTCAATTTCGATCATAGTCATTTTTCTTGGCGTTCTTATATTTGTGATAGCTGCCCTGGTTCTCTGCTGCCTGTGCTGCCATCTTCGTTCGCGACCGAAAAATGAACAAGGAAACTCTGTGAATTACCTTCCGCACGGACGGGGACGGAGCGAAAAAGAAACTTCAGTAACCGAATTGTGATGACCAGCGGTGTTTTGATGCGCGCCTTTCTCTTTTCCTCGATTGACTTTGTCTTCACTTTTTTTCGTAAAAATCCTGTGCTTCAAGGCTTACCACCAAACAGCGCCGGCATCCATTTTGAACATTTTCCTTGGTGTTCGCAGAAGTAAACGGACATTCAACAAAGGAACCATTATTTTACACTGTTCTAGACAAAATTGAAGAGGAAAAAATCCTTCGATGAACTATTTGTTTACTGAGACTGTATGAAAGTGAACTTTATAGCAAGTTTATTCATCGCCTCAGCAAGTGTTAAACAGCTATTAGCATGTTCTAAGAAGACTATCCGGAATCGATATTTCCATCGCAGTGGAGCTCAGTTTGCTAAACATCTCTTTCGTTATTACTAAGGTGAAACACTTGAAGATATCTTCCACTAATTTACTGCCATACTTTTAATAAGGAGGCCGAAGAACGCCGCCTCCATTTGTTTGTGTAAGGGCAAGGGGATCTAGTCAGATTTGAGTTTCTTAGTGATTTGCAAGTTATTTACGCAACAACATCTGCTAAAAGACATCTCGCACAGCTATATATATGAACTGACTTGAAGGCCAAGGCGTTAACGAAATTTCTTTATTCATGCTTATACCCGATTAATAGGTACAGAATATTTCTCACCTCATAGCACCTGGAAACTGAATTGGATTCAGATCGTACAACATTTTCCTTAGTAATGCTACGGCAACTTTAAATTACGCATAACTTTATTGCAATTTTATTTGAAAAAAAGTTTGAAATTGGCGATAACATATCGTTTTTTCTCAATTTTATTTGAAAAAAAGACTGAAATTGGCGATAAAATATTGTTTTTTCTCCGTTTCCATCAGTCTTCTTAAGTATAGCTGGTAAACCGATATTTTTCACGGCTCTCTCAAACTGGAAGACATTCGCTACCAACGAAGCTTTGTCAAATTTCGATAAGATTCGGATCGCGCGTAACAGGAACTTAGCCTGATATTGTCAGAGAATTTTTACTAGAAAGAAGCGGAAAAATATAGATTGAATTTTATTTCTTGTCTATCTACCGAGATGCTTTTAATGGAAATCTCATCACGGCTCCTAAACCAGAAAACCTGCACTTATTTAATTTATGGAATCTGAAAAAGATTCGGATACGGTTGTAGAATATTGTCTTGATGAAGATCGATGTTCATACAGCTTTTACATAAATATCTTACTTTTTACTACTTTACTTATCCTTACTGCAAGTTTTATTACCAAAAAGTGCGGAATTTGATAAAATCTGACTTTTCTTGATTTCTGTTCCTATTGTGTGTACAACCTTTAAGATAAATTTTGATGTATTATAGGCAAATAACTCTGAATTATTTGGTGTTCACTGACTCATTGGTGCATATGGGAATTATTGTGAAATCTGACCGGTTTTTTTTTTGGCGTGAATTATTTCACTTTACTGTCACAGTCAAGTTCTTCAAAAACGAAGCAGCGGAGGAGGAGAAGGCGGCGACCGCGGCAGGGGCAATTTTTTCATAGGTCCAAAGGACACGGTAATGAATGCTGGATTGAGGAAAATTCACAATGTGCTTTTTCCCCAGATTTTTTTAGCCCCACCATTTTAAAAAGGCCAGAGAACTTCGTGAAGTTCGTTTGCAGAATAGAAATCATAGGAAACAAACAAAAGATAGATAAATCTCTCTGTTAAGACGTGGCATAGCGGTTAATGTACTGAATTGCACAAGACTGTCGACCCGGATTCTTATCCCGCTTCAGCCATCACTAATGCATTTGTCTTCAGGTTCCCGAATGAAACATAAACACGCTCTGTGAATGCTCAACTCGTTGCCTCATTTTTCGTGTGTATTCCAATTTTATTGTTTCATTATTGCCGGTTCTCTTTAACAGTCCATTTGTGTGATTCGACGACGGCCTTTTAACGTCGAGGCAGGGCGCCTCATTTTTCATGTGTATTCTATATAGTCCATTTGTGTGATTCGATGACGGCCTTTTACTGTGGAGGCCAGGATTCTTTGTTAAATGCTATCTTACTCCATTTCCTAAGACGTTTGCCTTCCTGTCTTCCAGGAGTCAGTCGGATCATACCAGAGGAACAGAGGCCTACAAAGCTGGCCCTCGTACAGTAACTTCCCTTGATTAGTAATTATGATTTATCAATTTACTAGGAGCAAATGATGAGATTCTCAAAGTTGTAGTTTGTTCGAAGTAATGTTACCCCCGAGCAAGATCTATTATGTCAGTTGGTTACGAAATTAGACACTAAAACATCTGTTTTATTTGTATAGTTTCCCTTGATTGACATTTTGAATCTTTAATATGTGAACGAGTGGGTATTGGATGTAATTTGGAAGAAGGTGGACGAATTAGTTAAACGGATTTCAATTCATAACTTGTGTTTGTTTCCGGCAGGTGTAATGCACAAGTGCTGGTTGACGAAAAAAGAGAGCTATTGTTTCAGTTAATCCACCAAAACGTGGGCGATGAGGAAACCAGAGTTTATTTTAATTTAAGACATACCTAGCAAGTACAAAAACATGCTTTTCTCCTTGGCAATCACCATTGTCTGGCGTTGAATGGTTCTTTAACACAATATGAATTTGGTGATTAATTGTATTAACTATTTACATCTTAACAGGTTATGCATGATACCACAAATTAAAGGGGAAAACAAAAAAAAGTCTGCGCATATCTGATCAGGCACTCAATCTATTTGTCTGAATATGAAGCCTGAAATTTGCGAAAATTTAAAATTATGTAAAGTGATATAAACGAAAGGCTGATATTTTGTCAAGAGGAAATTTTTGGTTTTTGTCTTTTGTCTGAATATTTTTGTTATCGACTTGCAACTCTCCGGTTAGAAAACCACTCTATTCGTCAACAATTGTGTAAAAAGCAATGCTTTTAGTATATTCTTGTCATCTTATCAAAGGAGAGGCAGAAATATTGAGGCCTTTGAAAGAATTATAAACCTCTTCTTCTATTTACAACCACAGTTTTTTTTGTTAATTTTACTTTCCCTACATAAAAGCAGGTAAATGTCAGTTTTCAAGGTATGGACAAAACAGCTAAGAATATAGGAAAGTTTTGCGATAAAAGCTCTCCTTATTTATTAATGGTTAAAACTA
>OX421455.1:35485826-35493326 GCA_949126865.1 Montipora capitata | reverse complement strand
TGGGAAATGCTATAGAGCAATTCAACAGTAATTCACCTTTCGATTCACTATCTAACATTCGGTCGTACATGTACAAGTCATATACGTTGAGTTCTCCCATTAGGGATATCTATACCGGCGGTACCACTAGGATCATTAGTAATAATAATAATAATAATAATAATAATAATAATAATAATAATAATAATAATAATAATAATGATAATATTAATTATAATAAGAAGAAGAATAAAAAGAAGAAGAAGAAGAAGAAGAAGAAGATCGAGTAAGAGCAAGAGGAAGAGGAAGAGGAAGAAGAAGAAGAAGAAGAAGAAGAAGAAGAAGAAGAAGAAGAAGAAGAAGAAGAAGAAGAAGAAGAAGAAGAAGAAGAAGAAGAAGAACTGTTTCAAAGATGTTTAAAATAATTTATGTGTTCATAGTACATCATCACAGACCCTAAAAGATCCTGTAAGTTCTTTTCACTTAAGTAATACATAGTACCATTGACTGTTATATCCTTGAAATGATTATGAAATGGATCATAATTATATGAACTGCAGATATGAAATCAAGTGAATTAAGCTATGACCCTCGCAGTTACATGTATGAATGCAATTTTTGCAATTGCGTATATCATCCATTTCATATGTCATTTCATCGTTGATTCATTCCTCACGGGAACATTAGAACCCACAAATGACCAGCTCCCACGTCAGTGGCTTCATAGCTCAGTAGGTTAATTAGAGCGGTGCACTGGTATCACAAGGTCACGGGTTCAAACCCTGTTGAAGTCTTGAATTTTTCAGGCTTCTTTAATTGCAAATAACTGCGAGGGTCATAGCTTCACTTGATGTTATATCCTTGCTTACGCTGAAGTACCTGTGCACTAAGTTGCTCCCTTTCCTGTTGAAGTCTAGTTTTTTTATCCCTCAACAATTGAGTTTCATCTAAAGACAAGCCAAGTTCTAAAGAAATGGATGGACTCCGACAAGCCAAGGAACTTGACTCAACCTAAGGTGCAAAAATATTCATTTGATAATCGGCTGTACCAGCAATCAAGAAGAAACCCAAGGTCTCTTTGCAGCGTTATATATTGGTGGAATTCCTATAATTCTGAGAACATGCAGTTACTTTAAAGTGCGCCCATGCAACCACAATAATAATTTGTTTCAAAAAAGTCAAATTGTAACATAATTTATACACATCTTATTTAACAACTTCTGTATCCACTCAAAAACTTAGTTTAGTCTGTGGATCAACTCGGCCATTGCCTCATGGATCCACAGCTACACTTTGACAATGTTATGATGAAATTCATGATCAGTAACAGGTCCAGACCCATGAAAAACTGACATCAATTTGGCGAGTTAAATGCATTGCATTGTTAACAGTAATGATATGTAAAATTATGGTAAAAGCATAGTTGGATTTTTTTGCCTGACTGTGTAAACAAGTCAATGAACAATGATTAAACAGCAACTCAAACTTGACAAAGCCTTTTTTTTTTTTGTTTGAAGTATTTTGACTCTAAAAGAACTCTGGAGATCTACCTGTGTGTGGCATTACTTCCCATTTAGTCAAGACATCACATAAGTTCAGAATTTACAAAATTTATCCATGACTTGTATTCAACAACCTGGGGTATCTATAAGCTACGGTGAGAAAGCTGTATAGACTTGCATTAAATTAGCTAGGTTTCAAAATTCCCCAATTGAAATGTTGTCTTAGCTTTACTAAGCTGGTAAACACAAGAATGTCTTGAATACTATTCTGTTAAAATTTCGATCGCGAGGCAAGTCTGTGGAACTGTTTTGCAAAACATTCCGCGAAGTTCACATAAGCTTGAGTCGGAACAATAATAACAGCTAGTTTTTCTCGGAAACAGCGTTGAACCAAAAGAAATGAAAAACTACAGCATAATTATCTCGGCAAAGACAAATTCGTTACTATGATTCTAATTCCTCGCTAACATACTTCCAAACGATCTAATTCAGGTCCTTAGAACAGGTGAATGACCTTCCCAAGAAAACTTGAAAACTGCGTTACCTCGTTTCGCCTTTGAACAGGAGAACTTGTTCGTGAACTACTCTGACTGCTTGATTTTCTTTGTCCAATAATCATAGGAGGCGAATTTCTGTACAACTGTCTTTCATTGCCATGGTCCCTCCAAAGTTCTCGAACATCGACTCCGGAATCTTCAAGGTAAGTCAGCTGTGTGCCCGGTTTGGCTTCAACCAGCCTTTGTTTCGGAATTTTGGGAAAATGGTCTGATCTTTCTGAATGTAGCGATGCCATTACATTATAAAGTTAGGCTGAAAAGAATACAAGACCGCCTCTCAGATCAGGCTCTCTTGAAAATGGCGGATGTCCAGGTAGTTATTTAGCTTCAGTTGCGTGGCAACGTCAGACGCTATCATTGGTGCAATAACCACTAAGGGGACTCAAGAGGGGAACAGTTATTCGTAACTAAAATACATTAAAAAATGAATGGATGCTGTTATGTTTAAGAGAGAGGAAGACTTTTAATCATAAAGACTAATATTTGTTTCTCGGTTTTACAATACGCTACAAAGCTTTAAAGTAACACAGAATATTTAAGTACAAGAAAAAGAAAATAAATTTTCTGGAGGGTACTGTGACTATAGTTCACCGGAAATTGAATTTTTATATATTGCAATTGTGATATTTTTACGATTAAAAAAAAAAAAATGATATAAGTGGAAAGTAATGAAAATAAAGTTTAATATTTTCTGCTTCAAACAGTTGTTGCGTGACGCTAAAGAATTATTGGCTTACTTCACTGAATGTTTGTCGCTTTCTCGTTTCTGATTGGTTCGTTTCTTCAAAGCCACTTGAGCTCGGAAAAGCCGACGCGGTTGATTTTCGAAAAGCACGCTACATTAATTTTGTTAGCAAGAGCTCAGAGATCGGTCGTTTTACAACGAAATCAAACGCTGGTAAGTTTTCCTTTCTGATCAAGCTTCAAACTATAAGACGTTATCTGAATCGTGTCGTTTTAATGTAGAAAAAAATGGAACAGCCGACAAACGTTCCCGAGCTGATGCAGTTTGTGCAAGCAACGCTCCAGAACATGCAAGAGAAGTTTCAAAACGTCGAAGACTCGATCGTTAAAAGAATGACTGAAACTGGCAAGAAGCTTGACGAGATAGAAAAGGGACTCACAGATTTGATGGATCATTCAGGAATGGGAGAACCGTACGAAGAAGAATCAGAATCCGAGAAAGATTTCTCAGACGCCGACAAAGGCAGATGATCATAAACTTTGCCCGTTGCTACAGAAGCCAAAAAAGATTATAATGTAAACAGAGAAAATTTTGAACTTGAAGTGAGCAGTTTCAGTACCTTTGTGTTCTGTAGAATCCCCAAACCCCAAAATTCGGACATTTTAGACTGCATCGATAAGCTCAAATTTATAGTTTTAAAATATTGAACACGTTACGCCATTTGTCAACTTTCTGATTGCCTCTATTTTGAAAAGCCTGATAATTTTTAATATTGTTTGATCTGTCTGATGTTTTAGGCTTTATATGTTAAAAACTCCAAAAATAAATGTTTTAACTAGTTATAGGTTGTGGACTATGATGATATATTTTGCAAAATGTGTAATGCAATTTGCGCAACAGTGCAAAAAAATGCCTGATATGCTAGCGTGGGTGACAGAGGTTATCGAGGAGCCGAAGCCTTCGGGCAATTCGTTCTTTGTTTACTGTATTTGACGGTTGCCGCGTTACAAAGCATAGAACCTCTGGCGTCCCAGGAAAAACCAACCTGGCCTACTTTGGGCTACTGTGCATCATTTTTCTCACTTGGCAAGTAAAAGGGGTGATAAATTGACCCAATCAGAACACTACACATTGTGCGACGGTACCTCTGTATTTGTGAGAAAACTCCAAAAATGCTCTTCTCAAATTAGGGAGATTCTTCAGTGATGTAGGGGTGGCTAGAGCTTTTACTCTTTTGATATTGAGTCTCTAAATTTCAACTGGTCATCAGTTCCCCATATAAGTCACATCATGCAACCTCAGTATGTGAGAACACTTCAGAGGATTTTACAACCTTGGACATTTCAAATGGTAAATTAACACCACCCCTCCCCTCAGTTTCAATGATGAACAAATGGCGGGCTTCAATTTGCGTGGGGATTCATCATTTATTTTGGGGAAGAGGGGGGGGGGCCTAATTTTTCATTTTATTTTGTCCAAGATTGTAGTTGTTCCTAATAGTGCTGTTTTTTTTAAACTTACGAGCCAAGCAGAGATTTACCCCAATACTTTAACGATGGTCCACTAATCCTTTCTGAAATGTCGCAAGCTCGGCCCCACAACAATAGACACAACTCTACTTTTGACCTTACAGAGCTTTCTCACTTCCCTTCCAAGATCTTGATATTTATCAATAATATTATTTATTATTTTTCATGTACACCAAGTTCATCAATATTTAAAGAACATGTTTTATTAAAATAGAATCAAATATAAGCAATGAAAATGACATTATACTAGTTAAAAGGAAAATAATAATTAAATATTATTTTTTCTTTTAAATTTAAAGATGTTGTTTTAAATATTGATCAACTCGGTATATATGAAAATAATAGTAATATGTTATTTCATTCATTGTCAACAAATACATGTTATTGCACACAGAATGACTTAAGGCTTCTCACATCCATACTTAGCAGAAAACCTCTGCAGCAAAATTCTTCCAAAATAATAATTTATGCATTATTGAATAATTTGGTCACAAAGATTCTTTCAATGCAAATGCAATTTGCTTTACACAATGTTCAAGAATGTCTGGCTCATTAAATCCAAAACTCAATCGCATACAGTTCTTAAACTTTCCAGGGGTAGTAGAAAAGACACAACCATGTTTAAACTCAACAAGATACTTCGTCTTGCATATTTCAAACAATTTGATACAATCGACTTCTGGGGGAAAGCTTACCCAAACAAAATATCCTCCTTTTGGCTTCTGGTATGAAATTGGAATGGGTATGTACTTATCAAGGGCATTACATAATGCATCACATTGAGAACGGTAATTCTGTCTCGCCATCATTAAATGCTCTTTTACTAAGCCCTCTCCCAATGCAACAGATATTATGCATGAAATGTACTGGTTGAAGCATCCTCCACTTGCGTTATAAGCATTTCTACTTAGCAACTTTCTTGCTTTCTCAGGGACTTCCATCCAACCAATTCGCAGACCAGGAGCCAGCACTTTGGAAAACGAACCATTAGAAATGACATTGCCTCTGTAATCAGCATCAGATTTGTTATCGTACGCAAAGAGCCTTTGCGGAGCAGGCGCATCATCCACAAACGATAGCAAATTGTAGACGTCATCACAAATTGCAAGCACATCGTGTTTGCGAAGCACTTTTATCAGCTTTTCACACCTTTCTGATGCAAGACAAGAGCCTGTTGGATTGTTGAAAGTAGGGACACAATACAGCATTGAAGAGTATGGTTTCTTATCTGTGGCAAGACGTAATTTATTTGAATGTTCTGTAATTAAATTTTCAAGCTCATCTACCATCATTCCGTCTTTATCTGTTGGTACACCAATAACCCTCATTCCAAGGTCATCCTTTAATGCCCGAAGACCAATAAAGTATGATGGCTCTTCTACAAAAACCACATCTCCAGGTTGGAAAAGAACATGCCCTAGGAGGTCAAGCCCTTGTGAAGCACCGGCATTCACCCACAGGTCTTCGTAATTAACAGCATCACCATAGGCCTCACTAAGGAACTTGGCTAACTCTGAGCGGAACACAGCTGGACCTTGTTCGAGTCCATACTGGAGGGCACTCGTACAATGCTGTGACTTGTGAAGTGACAGTGTAGCTTCCTGGACAAGATGAGCGCACATCTGACGAAGATAAGAGCTTGGAGCTCCAACACTCAGACTGTACATTCCACTTTTCAGACGATCAAACTGAGTTGAAAAGGTGTTCATGATGCTGAAACTCCTGCCATCCAAAATAAAATAATCATTACAAATATAAATTTTGTGAAAAAGTGCAATGCAGCAATATTGGTTATCATAAGTTATCATAAAAAATGAATAAATTGTTCGAGTGAGGCCTTGAGCTGCTTTTGAAAATTTTAATAATCCAAGCTTTCACTGATCTGTGGCATCACCAGGGTGATGATGCTGTAGATTGACGGAAGCTTGGATTAAAATCATGATGCCATAGATGGGCAAAAATTGCTGCTAAAAGACGACATCAGACATAAATATTGGTTTTAATATCATACTTGTGGGCATAATATACATGCAGGTTACAGCTTGTGTCGATTGGTATACTTTTATAATTAATGTTGCTAGTTATAGTGCTATCAGCTCTGTAGACTGAGATATCCCTGAAATTTAAAGAAACAGCAATGCCCAAATTCCACAAGGTTGAAGATTATTATGTTAAAAGGGGCCATTTTTTTAATCAATGCCTTGATTGAGTCAGTCACTTCTTCTAAGTGAGGAGCTCGAGTAGTCGAATGTAGAAGACCAGCCTTTAGTTTAAGAGGGTGAAGGGTCTGAATAAAAATGAGGACAGAATCAATGATTATTACACAGGAAACATAAATTTATATCGGAAGGTTTGGATATATACATAGAGCATTGCCTCCATTTTTTTAAAACAATTTCCCTCTATGTCCCCATTCCAGAGGGCCCACTGAGGAGGGAGAGTACCATGTCATTTAATGTATCAATAATAACGTGTGCAATTCACTGTCTTTTTTTGCAAGGATAAACATTTAGAAAAATGTCCATACCAATGGTTGCAACTCTTAAGGACGGTGTCTACTATTGTTATTGCGCATACGTTCTGCGCATCTCCAGATACTCGGATTTCCTATTGCCGATGCTTACTGATACAGGGATATTTTTGCGTGGTTTAAAACTATCCAGAGAAAGTAGATCTTAGTAAGTACTCTTGGTATCCAAATAGAAAATTGGGGGTAACCATGCATTTTTGAGAGATACTTAAGCTTCAATTTGAGAAAGAACGCCATACATTGCTTTGTATTTTAAAGCTTTTATAAATATTATTCATGAATTACCTTTGAAAAATGCGTGGTTAACCCCCAATTTTCTTTTTGGATTTCAATAACACTTGTTAAGATCTACGTTTCCTGCATAATCACACACCGGGGCAAAAATATCTTTAATTAGTAGGCACCGTCCTTAATATAGGATCACAACTGCTACTATGGTAACTGACTTGCAACCCTTCAATAGTTATTTTATGAGTGTGCCAACATAGAAAGTGAAGGCCGGTCCAATTATAGAATTTATGTAAAACGGATCATGGAGACATCGTGTGCATGATCGTTGCCATTTATAAAGACCATAAATTTTAGTGGTACATTTCACCGATGAACATTATTAAAGTGAGATTTTAATTTAACTTTAGTATGATGGGAATCTCTTCATAACTCTCCAATAAAATCTATATCCGATTCACACCAACTTAAAGCCCTGGTCAAACGAAAC
>OX421455.1:35475826-35483326 GCA_949126865.1 Montipora capitata | reverse complement strand
GAAAATTCTTTGTTGACACCCTGCCTTACTCTGGAAGCCTGAATGACGCTAGGAAAAATGATTTTCTAAGAGAAAGGTCATCACAGTCTGGACTGCCAGCAGTCTCTTCTCAGTCAGTCGAGCCACACAAGTGAGCCGAAGGGAGAATGGGGAGAGAGCGAAAGGGGGCAGCTTGACTGACTTAGAAGTGACTGCTAGCAGTATATCACAGTCAGGCTTCTTCTCAACTGCTTAAAGTTGTTTCCTTTATTACGATGAGGAAACGCGGCCATACAAGGAGAGGTACCTTGGGTTCACATAAATGATTAAGCAATAAAAAGTAGGTGTGTACAGAGCTCCATGAAAATTTCTGCTTTAAAAAAATGACATCCTGAGTCACTTTTCTCACAGTGATAATGGAAGAATCTGTTACAAGTTTTGTCCCTGTTTTGTTTTTGTTCACCGTTGATTTCCAACTTGCAGATATGCTTGAATACATAATCTAACAAAAACAGTGAGCATTTTTTAATTACCAGAGTAGTCTCTACATCTGCAGCTATACTTGGCAGAGGTTGCCCATCACTATGACAATAATCTTGTATAAATTTATCTTACAATTATTATAAAAATTATTATTATTATTATAACATTACAGTGAAATGAAAATTGCCCTTACTATGATTTGATGAAATTACTAATGATTTAATCATTTGGTCATTTTACATTAATTTTAGTTCTTTAATTGCTAAAGCTATTTTTTCCACGCAATGTTCAATAATAGCATCATCATAAAATGAAAAAGAGAGTCGCATGCAATTCTTGAACTGACCCTTGGAAGAAAATCCTGAACCCTTATTGAATTCCACATTATACTTTTCAAAACAGAAATCATATAGTTTATCACAGTCTGCCTCTGAAGGCAGGACTACCCATACAAAAAACCCTCCAGTCGGTTTACTGTAAGAAAATGGACATGGCATATACTTTTCAAGGGAGCTACATAAAGTGTTACGTTGCTGACGATACACTTGCTGCACAAAGGCCAAATGCTCCTTTACAAGATTTGATTGCAAAGCCTTTGCCACAATGCAGGAAGTATAGTGATTGAAACAGCCACCACTACTATTGTAGCCTGTTGTTTTTAAGATTTTGCGCACACACTCAGGAATTTCCATCCATCCAAGACGCAAACCAGGACCAAGAAGTTTGGAAAATGAGCCATTTGAGATGACGTTGCCTTTGTAATCAGGCTCGGTTTTGTGGTCAAAGGAAAAGAGCCTTGGTGGTGAAATAAAAGGAGGCTTGTCACCAATATAAGACAACAAGTTGTAAACATCGTCGCAAACGGCAAGGAGGTTGAACCTTCGCAGCAATATAATCAGTTTCTTGCATCTTTCTGGTGGAAGGACTGAACCAGTTGGATTGTTAAATGTAGGTATGCAGTAAAGGAGTGCAGAATAAGGTTTTTTCTTGGTACCAGGCCTCATCTCGTGAGAATGTTGCACTAGCAACTTCTCAAGTTTATCGACAAGTATTCCATTTTGATCTGTTGGGATGCCAACCACCTTCATGCCAAAGTCATCCCTCATAGCTGTTAGGCCAATGAAATATGTAGGTTCTTCCACAAAAGCAAGATCCCCTGGTTGAAAAAGGATACTTCCAATGAAATGAAAGCCTTGAGAGGCACCAGCGTTAACCCAGAGATCTTCGCAGTCGACAGGACCTCCATACTGCTCTGAGAGAAACTTGGCTAGCTCCCTCCTGAACGCTAGTGTGCCACTATGTGGACCATACTGCAATATATCAGCATAGTTTCCTTCCTTATGCAATTGCTCAGATGCCTTCTGCATGAGCTCACCACTCTTGTGCAGGAGATCTGCACTTGGTGTGCCCACACGCAAGGTAGAGATACACTTATCATGCGTGGAAAGATAGTCAAACAGTGTTGTCATTTTGAGGCTTGAGTAAATAGCTAAGAAAAAAATGAAAAATTGTGTTGAGGCCGTGCTGTCAGTGCTAACATCAGTAGTATTGCATCATCATTCAGCAAAGTAAATCATTCATTTACGAGATCCAGCTGAAGTTAATTCATGTATCTGCCAAGCGTCAGACATCAGCGTTTAAACAAATCGAAGTTTAATTTAAGCCTATTTCACTTGATACACTACTTTGAGCTTAATAATTACTATGCACGTGGCCATATAACATTAATTAACATAGCCGGATGTCGTCAGATTTACACGTGTCAGTGCATAATTGTTAATCATATGGTAAAGCATGAGTTTAGAGACTTTTTTATGAAAAACATGACACACAAAACGAAAGATTTCAGATAATTTTCTTACCCAACTCGAGGTCACCATCGATGTACCCTTCGATTTTTCAAGCTCGAAAAGAGTCAAGGGATATCATCTCCCTTTGTGGTCGGTGAACAAAATGGCTGCCGTCGGGAGTGGCAACAGTGGTATAACTTTCATCACACATCATAGCCCACAGAGTTGTTTTAATCATATAATTTTATTAAAAATTTCCTTTTTTCGTTACTAAAAAGGTTTGGAAGAGTACCATTGCAATTATTGCCAAGCGGATTGCACGTCACTTAGAGTGAAATGCGCAGAATGCACTGATTTCGATTTGTGTTTACAGGTGAGGGTTGTGGACCTATTATTGGCTTCTCGATGAACTTTTTCGGTTTGATAGTATTCATTTTCACTTTTTCTCGTGTTGCCTTTGTTTTAGTGCTTTGCTTGTGGTGCCGAAATGGGGAAACACAAAAGAGGCCATGATTATCAATTAATGGTAGGTCACGTGACCTTAAAGTACCGTGGCTCTTTCTTTTCTTTTGAAAACAATCAATTTTGCTTTTTTAAACGTAGACAAAAATGACCAATTTCAAAGACGAGTAAGTTACCCGGCAAATTCCAAGTCAAAAAGGGATTTGGACAAAACCCAAACAAAAAAGAAAGACAATAAAATTATTTATGTCTTTATCTTATTTTTATTACGTAGTTGGGGCTTACCCATCAGCTTTCAAGATAGAGGCTAAAGAGCAAATTCTGCCCCACTTCAAATCTTAATTCATGCTACTGCTTTAAACCAATAATTTATTTATATAACTATATGTTGTTGATTTTTCTGAAACAAAAGTGGAAAATGCATCAAACCATCATTACTATGCATTTTCACAAAAAAAATAAATAAGTAAAAATAAAGGCTTTTAGGCACACTTGAAAACTGCATAGTTGAATTTTCGCAGTATTATTATTATTATTATTATTATTATTATTATTATTATTATTATTATTATTATTATTGAAATTATGAATTGCCTGGAAAGAAGCCCAGGGGTTTCTTGACTTGAATTTGGAGTTCTCACGATATGGAAAGGCAAGACACCACTAGACCAAATGCAAGCAAATTTATGCATTTTAACATCTTGGAAGTTGTCATGTCTTGCCATTCTTCAGTCTTTCATTAATTCCAGTTACTGCTTATAAGGACTGTAATACACTGTGCAATTCATCAGGCAATTTGTCTTTGGGTTGCAATACCATGGCAAGGCAAGTTGTATTGCCCAAATTGAATGTAATATACCTTTCAATGGCCAAAAATGGTGCAAGACAAGTTGCAGAAACTGTTGCGGAAAGTATATTTGAATTCTACTTTCTGCAACGCTTCATGCAACATTGCAATGAAATTTTTCAAGCATAACCTTAACTTTAACTTTAATCAAGGTGATTACCACTAGCGCGTACTAATGCTAGTCCGGCATTGGTGTAACATTGGGCAATGCAACTTGCCTTGCCAACAGTGTAACATCTGTCCTGCAATTTGTGTTGTAACAGTTTGCTGCACGGCAACCAATGAGAAATTCAATGTTTCTGTAACCTTGTGTGATCATCAAAAACAAGACAAGTTGCATGAAAATGTTACTGAGTGGAACACCCGTCAAGCAACCTGTTTTGCAAAATGAATTGTGGGACAAGTTGCGCAATAAATTGCTGAGTGTTACAGCACCTTTACTACTTAATTCAAGTGGCAATTCTTGATAGCACATAATATAAATAATTTGTGTGGCTATACCTAACACAATAAACTGGTATGTACCACTATACTGCACACAGATAATTTCTGTAAAGCAGCATCTTCTAAGATCATGATTACTTGTGTAGAGAACCTTTTTTTATAATAAACCACTATTAAGTTTCAAAAGGTGATTACCATTCTTGATGTGAAGTGATAACAGGATTAATCTGGATTTAAATGGTTTTGTCTTGAAGGATGGTGGGACGTTCCCGTTGTTTAACGAGGAATGGTCTGCGGAGGAAGATGGCTTGCTGTTAGATGCTATAGAACAGCATGGATTTGGAAACTGGTATAAGAATTGCTTTGATCCTTTACTGTTATGTCTTGCAACATACATGTTCTAACTCTAATGTCCTCTTTTGACTGAGTCATTAACTATCAAGTTATATGTGTATCAAGTAAAACGCAGCGTGATTTATTTTACAAAAGCACATACATGTATTTGTAAGTGAAAATTGATGCTTTGTTGTTAAATAAGTAATGTTTGAAAAAACGAGCAGTATGCCTTATGTTTTTAGACCTGATAAAACATGTGCTGCTTCAAAAACATTCCACGAAAAAGTGTCCCTTAGTTTGGACTCAAAACGATGGTTCAAATTGTGAGAGGAGAATATTAGCATACCAGAAAAACAAGCTATGCCTTTATATAAAGAATACACTAACAAGGAATGTTTTATCAGGATTTAAGGCTCATGCATGTGACGATTTATCGGTGTTTTGATAGGCTATTAGGCTCATGAATTATTAATGATTTTTTGAATTGGTGGTAAAATCTTGTAACATTCTACATTTTTGTGTTATATGTTTTATGTGACTAAGATAATGTGGATGGAGCTGGTTTGGACATTCAGGGATAGAAATGATGATAGCACCATTGAAATGCAGGAGAGTTGCAGTCTGTTAGATGTAGAAGCGAGAGAGGATGATTTCTTAAAGGGGCTAGGTCACACAATTTCAGGCAATTTCAGCACTGATGGAATGGTCATAGAATTAACTAAAATATCAAAATAACTGTTCAAAACTATAGAAGAACTCTAACAAAACACAGAGAAGCCAAGAAAGGACATGGATGGACAAAACTGGAGAAGATTGTAATGGATTGAATTTGGGTAAATTTGAAAAACGTTGGCCCACCTTTTTTCAAATTTATATCAGTCTATATCAAAATGTCATTTACAAAGCTGGAAAATCATTCTCAGTTGTTATGTGGCCGTGATTTTGCAAATGAGAGACTCTTGCTCTGCCAATTTGACATTTAGAGCTCATAATTAACAAAATTAAACATTAAATTACCTAAAATAGCGTGACCTAGCCCCTTAAAGGGAACTCTAGCGCAATTTTTTCAGGCCACCATGATCTCTGATGAGTTTCTATGAGGGTGGCTTGAAAGAGGTTAGGGAAACAAGTGTATGTGGTTTTTAACCGTGAAACAAAATTCTTGCTCCGTTGGTGTTGATAATATTAAACCTCTTGTGGTCTTGCAGGGATGATGTTGCTGATCACATTGGAACTAAAACAGGAAAAGGTGTGTAACCATCTAAACTGTATCAAATACAATGGGCAAATTGATTTTAAGAAAATTTCCAATGTTTGTATTACCACTACTACCGCCACTACTGCCACTGCCTTTGCTTCCGCCAACCAGTTGACTGGTTTGGTTGAGCATCAGGCTATGGTGCAGGGGGTCATAGGATTGAACCCTGGTCACAGGATCGAACCCTGGTCGCACCAACCAACGTCTTTTGTAAAGAGTCTGGAAATGGTTGAGTTTCAAGCGGGGCTTGAAATTAATGAAAAAATCCAGTTGTAATGTTGTGACAAGATAGGAAAATTTAGTTGCAATTTTGCACATTTTGGTTGCAAAATCCTTGCGCTGCATTGTGTTGTTAGCGGTTTAGCAAAACGATACTTGTATACACAATACTTGTGTGTAGTAAAGAAACTGCTGAAAGTGGTGAATGATATCGAAGCAATGGAGTTGTGCACGTAACATCCAGCAGCCAAATCACGCTTCAATTACGCTATCTTCAGATTGAAAGAAAATTCATGGCGAGAAACAAAATAATTTTGTCATTTCTTTATTTATTTTAGCAAAAGTAGCAGCAAAGTGACAACTGCTAAGCCTTTTGTTTTGAAAGGGCAAAGGTGAAAACAAGTCGCAAATTTGTGACTTCTCCAGATATTTTAGTCCCAAAGGGAAAAAATTCAGTTGCAAATGTGACTGTATTGGTTGCAATTTCAAGCCCTGTCAAGTCATTTCAGATAAGGACAGTTACTATCAACAGTAGGCCTCGTCTCACAGCCCTATAGCTTATTACTCAAATTATGCATGATGCTTAAGATCCGGATCATAGTTCAAAAAGATTGGGAAACATAGTCCCCAAGGTTATTAGCTGGCATTGTTCTAGACAGGGACATCTTGATCACAAACTGCATAACAAGCTCTCTTGAGGATGACAATGACAATGACGATTGGGATTTCCATGATGATGGCGCCATGTCGTTCAAATGCAATGTTGTTTTGTAGGATTCGAGGTCACGTGGTAATCGACAGTCAGTCTCTGCATCAATGCAAGACATCTTCTCTCATTCTAACTCTCCATTTACTAAAATTCTATTTTTGTTTCTCTGCAGAGACTTGTGAGCATTATGATGAATATTATATCACAGGGATTGTAGGACAAGGTGAGGCATTAGAAGAGTATATTCATTTGCATAATTTCTAAAAATACTTAGCATTGATGGAAGCATGATAAGGAATGGTATGACTATTCTAGGGTGGGGGGCAGGGGGTAAGGGGTGAGGGGTAGGGTTGAAGGGTACTAGAGCTGAAACAACCCAAACCTTAGTTTACAAAAATGCTAACCTTAGGCCTAGTCATTATGTGTTTACTGGCCTAAGGTTAGCAATTTTGTAAAGGTTTGATTTGTTTCAGCTATAGTACTCTTCACCCCCTACCCCTCACCCCCTGTCTCCCACCTCCAGAATAGTCATACCAATAAGGAATGCATTTCTTAACAAGGCCACACAAAACCTTGCTTCTGGTCAGGGCTCAATCAGGTGATTTTGAGCAGTGTTTGAACAATAAAACATAAAAGAAATCTCATCCTGCCCGCTCATGGCGGGCAGAATCCTAGTCTTGGTTTAGTGAGCTTGTGTTATGACCTTAAATTTCCATTTTTTTTTTACACTAAATCTGTTTACATACAGAAGTTACAAGAGGTTTGGAGGAGGCAAGAGTTTTGGAAATAGAATTCAAAATTAAAATATTTCTGTTTGAAACATTCAGTTTGTAGGTCGCTTTAATACTGCATTTGCTATCAAGCACGGTGCGAGTCAACAATTAAAAAGTGATTTCAGTGAGGAAGGGAGAGAGAGAGAGGAAAAAAATAAATAAGTGATTTACCAGCTCAGGGTCGGTCTGTATAGCGAAAA
>OX421455.1:35458326-35473326 GCA_949126865.1 Montipora capitata | reverse complement strand
AGGTTGAACTGCCACAAATGATCAAGGCATGCGTCAAAATCCGAAGAGCGAACTTTCTTGTATTTTTGATATAGTTGCTTGCAAGAATCAAACAGTTTTACACGTTTTTCCTATATGATAAAATGGTAAAGATCTAGAAAATGAATATGCAGAAAGTGAAGATCTAGAACATAATAATGATTAATGAGAGATCTATTGTTTGGGTCATCCAACATGGCGACCATGACGAAAAGTGTACATCACCTCTTTCTTGCCAAAACGTAAAAATAAAGAAAGCAAAACGAGAGCCAAAGTGGACGGAATTTTCTGCGATGTGCAGGATTGTTAGGACAACCTCGATAAGTTTTGCCAAATTTCCAGAATTTCATTCCAAAAGATTTTTGTTTCATTCGATTCCTTGCTCGGGATTTTCGTAAATTTTGGTAGAAGGGAAAACACCCAAGGAATATCTTCTGGAGAATTGCAACGATCCTTGCTAATTTTCACACTTTGCACCTGCTGTCTTGTCCGATTTGTGGATTAGAAACTCGGTAAACCTGTTCACAAGCCTGTTTTTCCTGAAAACGAGTTAAAAACGGAGTCTAGAGTGAGCCAGCTTACTTGCTGAAAAGCTGAACTTCGTTGGGCCTTTCCAGGGTGAAATTATACGGCTAGGTCTAGCAAAATATTCTCGGTTGGCTGCAAAAGGAAAGTAATTTTTTCCCTTCCACCTCATAGTATTGCAAGACAGCACGGACTAATCGCGAGCAAACATCGAATAATAGGTACGTTTTGTGAGGTCACAATTATTCATAACATTGGGAATCACTTAGAAATTGTCTTTTGGAAATTAGTACCAGTGGCTAGTTCTTTTCTTCTTCCAGCTCTCCGTAGAAAATACAGCAAGGAAGACAGGTAAGCGAATCGATGGAACAAGTGACCTTTTATCGCGTCTTTGTCGGTTGAGAAATCCGATTACACGTACTCGATTTTCTATCGTACCAAAGTAGTGTTTTGGCCAATCACAACAGACGCTAATATTCAGTAGGAAAAGATGTGCGAGCCAATCATATTGACTGTTGATTTTGCCTTTACCTCTGATTGGCTGACAATGTTGGATGATATTTTTTTAAGCCAATCACCAAGCGTCGTAACGCAAACCGAAACAATTCTAGAAACTCCTTTCGATTTTCGACTCATAAGCGCTCGTTCCCCTTAACTTTTTGCGAAAATCAAGATGAGAATACCAGAGTTGCAGTGAATTAAACCAAGTCCTTGACGTAGGCTGCGCATGTTCTGCTTTTTTAAGGGAGTTCCGAGATGCCACAAGAGTATTTGCAAGGTTCAAAACCCAAAGAGAATGGGAGGAATTTTTGAATGACCATTTAAGTAAGTTTACACCAAACGCAGATGTATTATTTTCGCATAAAAATTGGGTATTGAATCGTGTTGAATTTTAACATTCTTTCTCTATTTACAGGAGAACGAGAACTTAGAACGAGAATAAAGGACTTGATCAGATACAGGAAAAGCGGAATCACAAAACTAGCGGGTGAGCATGGTTACTTGATCATTTGGAAACCACTCTTTTTTTGCGAGATGTCATGCGCGACTCTCGCGATTTTGCTTCTGGACTTGCTTGAACTTCCGCGTCTCCTGTATTGGAATCAGTGGAGGCCAGGAAAGCTTCAGTGTGTTTATTCCATTGCGTACGCCAAATATAGGTTGTGGTCTTACATGATTTAAATTTAATGAAATCAATGTTGAAAACGAGCGGTCTATTTTATTTCCAGAGTGTCAGGAATATGACGATCAGAGGTTACGACGAGAAAGACGGAAGGAAAACAAAAGGAAAATGGTGGTACTTTTTAACATCACTGCATTTTGTCGAGCATTGTGTTAGGGTGTTCTTCCTGAAAACATCGGTGGGAAAATGTTAATATGAATTTCTATTTATTTCCATAGGGAGGTACACAACCAAGGAGAACGAACGTTTCCATGGGAAAAAAGAATGAGTAAGTAGCAAAATATTTCCTGTTTTGGTACCGAGCTTGGAACATTCAAAGCTTCGTTACCAGTATCCGAACTCGAGCTTAAGTGGGACGCGCGCGGAGGAGGAGTGTGCGCTCGCTCTTCACGCGCGTTTCCTTACCACAAGTGGCCCCATAAACCGCGCGCCATTTTTTGAAAAATGTGACCTTCAGGAGTACCACGGTATTTTAAGGGGTATGGGCTAGGGCCTTGTGTCGAGAAAGGCCAGAAAAAGAAGTTTGTTCAGACACCCTAGCCTCGCTCTCACCAGGTACTGCCCGACCAAAGCCATTCAGCGGGCGAGTTGTGCCCTTTTGGTGTTTTCTCTCAACCCTCTCCTTGCACCGCCAACCACATGTTTTTGATTTCTTCTAATTTGCTTTCGCAGAGCCGTTTCGGAAGACAAAGAAGAAAAAGGTACCACTTTGATTTCAACAAATATTGTAATGATGGTGCCACCACTCCATGTCGAGGCAACTCTTCCAACCAATTTTGTTCGCTTCTTTTGCAGATTGCTCGCTTTCTTCACCGACTTTCGCGGATGAAATAAAAAATTGTACAACGTATAAATTACTATCGCCAGTTGAAAGACAGGTATTTTTTCTGACTTTCTAAAGTTTAGGTTACTCGAAGCAATTTTTTAGCATTTTTTAGCATTTTGTTATCAAGAGCCTGAATTCAAATTTGCGGGAATCCTAGTACAGTGAGGTATGCCCGTTTTTCTACGAAACTAAGATTTCTGCGTGAAAAATGGGATGTGTTGAAAGCTGAAGGCGTCTTCTTATCATTAGCTCTTTCAGCTCAACCACGATTTGACCAAATTGCGCAAAATCGCTTTTAAGTACTCTGGCGACTCAAAAGTTTCAGTCACACTTATTGTGGGATATACCTCGCCTCGATGCTATCCGAGCTCGTGGAATAAATGAGAAAAAAACAGAAAAGCGGTATCTTGCAATGAGGTAGAAAAAAACTTTGTAAGTGAGGTATTTAATTATATCATTTGGTAATCAGATCGCGCAGAGAAGTTCAATTGGCCGTGTTGTCGAAAATGTCATATCAAGGTGACCAATCATAGAGCGCCTACGATGTGAAATGTACAAGAAAGTGTGTTACATCACACTAACCGAAAGAAACACGGGGCATCGAAGCTCGTGGGAAAGAATAACTCTTGTTCTGAGACCAACCTGGATGTAACTTCACGGACAAGAGTTTGAATTTTTCAACTTTTTTGAAAAACTTAACTTTGTTATTTCGTTTTCCTCGACAGCTTTGTGCTTCATTACAAATGAATCCGGGATTTTACCTCACAATCAAAACCATCATACTAAAGGTTTGTAAAGACACAAGAAAAAAAATCCTTGTTTTCTTTTCTTTAGCCTCCTCTGGTCAGTTGTTTGAAGCCGGATAATGCGAATTCTGGATAACTGGAATTTTTTCCTTCATTTTATTTACCAATCGTAAATTTTTTCCATAGATTTTTAGCGTTCAAATTTGAATTCGACGTTTTGTTTTCGTGCAGCATAAATTAGATTTTAAGGCCTTTTTCAGTGAAGGGAAACATTGAAACCATGGATTGTATTTAATTTTAATCGCGAATCAGTGTTAATCAGCTTTCGAACAACTGGGCTGAAGCTCTGGGAGGGTGTTTAGCACTCCTGGCCTCAGTTGTTCAAATGATGGATAGCGCTATCCGCCGGAAAAATTACTATCCAGCGGATAAGTCATAGCGAAACTAATTTATCCGGTTTGAATAACTGTGGCCTGGCGGTTATTTTCGTCCTTCCGTGACTGGTTGTGTTTCCTTTGTTTTAACGGGGGGAAACTATTTCTTTTGATTTACATGGTCAACTTTTCTCGTTTTCGAGCACTTGGCAAGAAATCAGTTCGGAACGGCTGAAAAAGAAGGTATTCTAAGCATTGACAGCAGCACATTCAACGAAAGCGTTCCTTCAAACTCTACTCATCCTCAACTGGTTTATTACGAACTCACAAAAAGGTGACCTGGCACTCGTTTCTCGAAAGTCTCGAAACTTTACGGGCCATTTTCAGGTGTGACAATTTCCTTTGCATCTCAAAAACGGAGAGGATTTAAGTTGTCAAACTTCACAGTCATTTTGCTTTACGTTACCTTGAAAACGTGTTAAAAGATCAGCTTTCCAAAACAAGCGCTTGGCGGGCCCGAAAAGTCTTCGGGACTTTCGAGAAACGGTCCCAAGCTCCCGATTGGCTTGATAGTTTAGTTGGAAGAGCACTGCACTGGTTTCGCAGAGGTCCTAGGTTTGAGTTCCGTTCAAACCTGAATTTTAGGCTTTTCTTTCGTTGTTGCAAGAGCAGTTCGTAAGTGCGATGGTCACAAATCTTCATATGCTTCGAAACGCAGTTCAAATGTTTTTCATACGGTGATTCACTATGGTATTAACAGGTTGTCGTCAAAAACCCCAAATAGGGAATTTCTCGTTGTTCTGCAGAGTGCGTCAAAGAAATTTACTAAAGTGCGTGTCGCACGTTGCTACTACTCATTTTAATGATAATAGCTGTGGTTACACTAGCCCTTTTAACCATGGGTAAATATTCTTTGCCCAGGGGCAAGGACGCTTTCCCTAGACCGAAGCTGCCCCGGCTAGGGTTATTTCCATGGATACATCAAAAAGAACAAAAGAACTTCCCATGACAGTTCCTGAACTGAAAAGTACGGTTTATCTGCTCCAAGAGGTGGCTTGGCCAATCATAAAGCAGATCGTAGCTAATACACGAAGATCCCTAATTATATTGATTATACCGTATTATTACCCTATTATTTTAACCTGGGGGGAGTCTTTTACTGTGTAACCGCATCCCCAAGGGTAACATGAAACCTGAGCTGAACCAAACCCAAGCAATTTACCTTCCGGAAGGCCCCAAACCCAAGGTAATAACCGCAACTAATATTAGGGACCTTAAGCACGCGCGTTTTTGAGACGCGGACGGCAACCGGAAGTGACCTTTTTTCCCTTTCAACTTGTCTTCACTCAACCACATTTATAGTGCTAAGTATCTTTTCTCCATTAGAGATGATTAGTATAAAAATCTAGGAGACACCTCTGTCCTGGCACGCGAAATGTTCTCTTCCGGTTGCCGTCTGCGTCTCAAAAACGCGCCTGCTTAAGCTCCGTATGTTCTTTTGTACTCCCTCTTAGGAGAAACGTTCGCTTTATAAGTTCCCGCGGGCTATTTAAAGTCGGGAGCGGGGTTCATCTGTTGCCTTCCGTCTTTGGCCTTGAAGTCCTCCGTTGTCAACCGAAAACTGCTAGAAAAGTGTTCATTTCAAAAACCACTGTTCTCAATTTGGTTTTGATTTATTTCAGGACAACCTTTTACGACGCCAAGGTGTTCAGGTCAAGACACGCTACCCGCCAAATCTCGATAAGACACATAGAAAGCACATTGTGAATTTCCTCAAAGAGAGTGGCTGGGTGGCTACTTCGTGACGTCCGCGGAAGTTTCGGTTAGCGGCTTTCCCTGTTGTGTCTTGCTGTCTGTATAAGGCACATCTGCTATTTATATTGTAATTTAAAAAGACGGATATTAAATGCTCTTTGCCTAAGATGTAAAACGAGTCTTCGTGTGAACCTAGTCAAATGATGAGTTTAATATACAGGAAAATAGACAAATCATGTTCATTTGAATTGGTTCGCTCGAAAACTCGTTTTGTGACATAGGGGAACGGAATCTCGGAAATGGTCTATTACGTCCGTTATTTCTAAGTTCTTCAGCTATTTATGAACTAATACTCTGGCAAGAAGCTATGTAAAAAATGAAAATATGAGTCGAAATTTTTAGTTTTTAAGTATAATAATAAGTATAATGTCTATAATAATGACGCGAAGTTATCGCCAGAATGATAACGAGATGCGAATTTTTATTGTATCTTGCGACTGACATTAAATAATCGTTACAAATATTTTTTCGTTTCATTATTTGAGGTTTAAGCAGGGGGCTTTTGGTGTCAAGGCAATGCGCTCTCTAATTTCCTTTACAGTCATGAGTTTAGAAAATAGATACGGTTCGAGTATGCCTGGTGTACTCATCAGCACTTGCTTTCCATTCACATTGTAACAGATCTGAAATTCAAACGAAAAAAACATGTTACATTCGTTGACCGAATGATATAGTTGTGCGCGAAGCCTTTTCAAGTGCTTAGAAAAAAACTGGGAAAAACGTTCCGCAAATGGTTCGACGTTTTGCGCTCGCTGAGCAAGCTCTAGAGTTCTAAGGCGCGATGACTTTATCCTGCGTGTAAGTCGCTATCCAACAGTTCCATTCTGAGCAAAGATTTCGACAGCCTTGGCCAACGTTTAACGCGGAGTGTGTTTTATACTTTGGATAGTGACTTACCCTCTGGATAAAGTAACCCAGCATTAGAACACGTGGCCCAGAGGACGATACACCGGAAAAACTGGTCGCTCCTCTAATCAATTCAGTGTTCATAACCCTATGGGATGTTGGGGTTACCAAACATCTGATTGACGTGTAATTGTCCAATCAAAACTGTCCGTGTCAGCGTACGGACTACTCAAAAGAAGGCGGTCAATCCGGGCAGGCAGTTCTTGGCTTCGCCGCCCGCTTTCGGGGTTTCACCGCTCGAAATCTTGCGTGCTCCACAACAGAACCTCCAGCCACCTAGCCAAGGTACTGGACCGAACTACGTTCTACTACCCTATCACAATCACACTCACACTTCCGGCTACTTTTAATTAAGCAGGTGCTAACTTGGATGTCCGAGGGAACGCCAAGATGACATCCACTTTAACTAACTTCTGTTCATACCTGTAATGCCATGAGCAGATCAAATCTGTATTGAATACTTGTAGGCCGTGGAACACACGTTATTTTACCGGCTAAACAGAATTCAGGGCCAGGTTCCTAAAGTAAAAAAAAGTTTCTTGTTAAAACGAGTTCGGCTGGGTAAGCGTAAGACGTACCTTCACCAATTATTAGTAACTCATTGCACACATCAGCTGTTTTCGCTAAATCCTTTCGTTAACTTCCGTACGTAGTGGACATAAACCTATTTTACACATCATGCAATACTCTTTTTTTTTAATGGAATAGGGCATTTCCGAGTTGCTGTTTGTTTCGGTTTCGAAGTGAGTCTTGGTGCTCAACTATTGAAATGGAAATTAGTTTGATTTCCATAAGAATACGCAACTCATTTCCATTTGAATGGTTGTGCACCAGGACTCGCTTTGATACTGAAGCATGCAGCAACTCGGAAATGGGCTATTAATTAAGGCTGCCTGGAAAAACCGTTGAAGAAGGGATAGCCGGGCTGCCAACATGGTTGGCATAGGATGTGTTATCGCAGCTCTCGTTTCTCTCCGCCAAAATGAAACGACAACTCAAAATACGCGAGCGTTCGAAAGCTGCATATTCTGCCGCTGTCGTATAAAATTATGAACTTAATTCCTGAATGTATCAGTTGACAGGTTACCTACCTCGAGTTCACCCGCTACGGCATCAGTATCGTTGAAATGATGATAAACAATTGTGTCAAGCAGTGGTTTAATATCATCTGGAGGCTGGAGCAGAAAACAATAGCATATCAAAATGACTTTAACAGAATGTAAAGATAGGAGTTTCTTTTTTTGTAATACATTGTGTGTAGTGTGAATAGAGAAAGAAACGAAATGAGAAATGAGACAATTATAATAAGATAGAGTGGAACCGGACAGGAGCGAAACTGAACGTAAAAGAACCAAGAAGGAAAAACGGAACCGTAAAGAATGGTACAAATCCGTAAATAAACTTAAGATTCTTTGAGGAACAGTAGAGAACAAGGGTCATGTAGAATGAATAGAAAATACTGAACAGAAACGGAAACAAAATTTAACTAGATAGGATGGACAAAACAGCAGAAAATCAACATGTCCAGATCTTGAGGAGGTACTTTCAGTCAAGGAGCGGATTCTCAGCTAGTAGTGATGAAACCAAAACTAGTTCTTTTCGTTAAACAGTAGACTTTCGACGCGTTAGAATTGCCACGCAATCGACAGAAACGGACGAGGGTGCTTGGGAAAGGGGGAAGAGCTACTTCCCCAAGTTTCCCTCAGTAGGAGCCCATAAGTAGGAACTTGCCTCTTCCCATGCAAGCCCTATGAGTCAAACTTTGCGCGTATCTTTCTATTTTTACACCGCCACGAGTTCTTTGGCTCCGAGTACACTGTTTAGAATGGCCAATCAGAATAAAGTTATTATCAAACGAAGACAAAAAATAGCAAAAGCAATGTATACAAATTGCGTAAATTGAAGTAACTTTATGTAATTGTGAGTCTTCTGCTGAAGGGTTAGTTCGAAAAATACTGAGAAAGATAGGCGCAAAGGTTGTCTCAAGGATATAGTGAATAGGGAGGCCCCTACTCATGCTCTCATACGCTCGTGCTCTCGGCCGTTACTCTCGATTGCGTGACAAACCACAATTGACTCAACAAACTGCTAGAAGGATAGTTATATAGCGCTCACTCGAAAACAGCTCTATCACTTCTACTTTACGGCTGTACCTCGGTACTCTTTTTGTCCGCTTTCTCTTGTCTGACTTCAGCAGCTTCAATGTTATCATTACTGCCATGTTTGCTTTTCTTAATCATCAAATTACTTCCGCTGCTATCTGCACTGTGGCTACGTTTGGTCCCCACAAAGTTCTCCTTGCTACTAAAACTTCTCTCCGGTGGACTTGAGCTCTCATCTCTCAAAGTGCCTTCCTCCTTCAATATCTCTTCATCAGGGTCTTGTTTGTCCTCCTTGCGAGAATCTTCTGTGTCCTGTTTTGTGTCCTCTTCGGTCTCCGGCTTTTTTCTGCAGCAGTAAGGTTCGATCTTTTTCCAAACTTTAAACAACAGCAGGAAAGGAATGATGAAGAAGAAAATCAAGTTTAAAAGGAATTCCTTGGTCTTGTTGCGTGGTTTGGTAACTTCTTTGCTGTAAAAGAAGATAAAATAGCAACTAAGAACACGTCACGATTTTAGAGAAAAACTGAATGGATGTGTGGAGAGGAACGTTCCACGATTATGATAAACTCAATCCACGTTTTACTTCAAAACAGCTGACCTAGCTCACAGTGATTGACAGCTTGTCTACAAATTAGCAAAGCGATGACTCAAAGATTTAGAAATTTACTTCCTTCAAGATATAAAGTTTTTTACTCTTCCTGTAAAATTCTTTCCCGTGCCTCAATCTCCGCAGCCAGATATCTCAGAGATCGATATGAAGCACATTTTATCCTCGGGCTCAGGCTCTCCCTTTCATGTCCTCTCATATCATCCAAGGGGTAATTTGGTAATAAAGGGTCTTGCTTTCCGACGACGCGGAAAGAAAAAAATAGCGCCGGAATAGGTTTTTACGTTGGACACAGTTCTAAATTGTGTATAAGCCAGGGAAGAAAAACGAGCCGACTTTTTTACAAAAGTGTTACGAAATAGGGAATCGAGTTATATATTATATAGCCGGCTATGGAAATTGGTCATGTAGTATAAGTTAATATGTGGTATAAGTTATAGTCATTATGAGATGTATGTTTCCGATGGTGATTCGGGGATACTCTGAAAAAAATCCGAGTGCTCCTTTATAGAAGTCGAACCAACGACCGGCTTCCGATTATTAGTTCGGATGCTCTACCACTGAGCTACAGGAGATTCGAAGGAGCAAGGCCGTTAAACTAGATTCATGTGACAATTTGTCCCGCTTTACTGCTCGGACTGTTGCAGTTGACTTCTGGAAGTCCACGACTTTAAATTACTTACGTGACGGGATCGATTTCATCTCCTTCCTCGTTGTACTCAACCACAACAATCTGTCCTGCCTTGTCTCGTTTCTCTTGTTTTCCCTTCTTGAACCCGCCCATTCCGAACCGTGCTACTGCAGATCCCTTCTTCTTAAGACCCATGAAGGCCTTGAGAGCTCCTAATCCCACAAGAATACCAGCGAGACTTCCAATGCCACCTGGCGTCGTGAAGAATTTGAAGATTTTTCCGACTTTTTTGGCAACGTTTTTAATTTTTGTCCATATATCCACGGCGCCACCGAAGTCTAGGCCACTCTCGGTCGGTTTTTCTTTGTCCCATTCTCTGTCGTCTCTTTCCACGCATTTGAATCCACCTTCGTAACACTAAGAACGAGCGAGGAAAAGTCTTGAAATTGTGGTTGAATAAAATACTCAAACAAAAATAATCGCGCTAATAGAAGAAATTTACCCTTAGTGACGTCACAAATGCGCGTGCTGCAGAACAGCTTACTAGTGACCCGGGATTAACATTGCAACACTATTGGCCAACATTGCGGCGTTTAGCATACCATGTTGGATAACATAATTGAGTGTTTTTCGATCAGTAGATCAATAACTGTATGGAACCGTTTTGCTTTGATTAATCGTTTCGCCCAACATGTTGTTGGACGCAACAGAGGTGAGCCTTGGATTTTAGAATGTGAGCCTATCAAATTTTCCAGAAACGGATCCAGCTATAACCTATATGGAGCAAGTATATTGCCAGCAAAAGTATCTCATAGCTGTGGGTCCTCTTGAAGTATCGATTTAGCAGTGTAGTATTGTATTGTACAGTTGTATTAGTAGATTGAATTCAGACGATTTGTAATAGAGCAGTTGTCATAGAGCAGTTTTCAGAAGACTGTCGAAAGTAATTATGCGATTGCAATTGCTATGCTTAGTGATTGGTTTAAAAATCTCGCGCCACCAGTTTAGAAGGAAAATCGAAACCAATCGCGACATGCACGCGCGATTTTGCATGCGCGATTTTTCCCGCGCTTTCAATAAGTTACACGAAATTGCTACGAATTTGGATTGGTTCATTGCGCTGTTTGCACCAGCTGTGATTGGTCGAAGTAATTACTTTTGTCTTTGTTTTGCGACACTCAATTGAAAGCCGCTCTAATCATAAACATCGAATCCTACTGAAAATCCAACTCACTCTGGTTGCGATTCGATTAAAGGCAAGGCAATGACGGACAACTGCAATACTTACACTGCAGCCGCATCCCGTGGCACAAACGCATGGTGCTGTAGTAGTAAATGTGACATTTGCACTGTCCACCATTTTTTGTCGGGAGTCAAACAGTTTTACTGTAAAAAAATAAAAATAAGTTTTAAAAGTAAAATGGGAATTATCCATCCAAATGAAAATTTACTAACAAGCTTTCTGTTTCACTTATAGTGCCCCTGTGACCAAAAAATCAATTCATATTTTTCTTTGGATTTCAAAACTATGTTAACAAAACACTAAGTGACCCACGTTTTAAGCCTTGATTTCAAAAAGACACCTCTTTATTTTAACTGTAGTTTTCCTATTTAATGGTCCGCCATTACTAACATTATATTCTTGAGAGAGCTGGATCGAGGAGAAAATGACGTCAAAGGCTCACTAGTTTAAGAATGCAATACGTGTGTACGCCGCAGAATTAATATGCAGCACGCGGGGGTTTTGGGCTTTCAGACTTTTTAACTCACGCTTTGCATATATAATAAGCTGCTTTCACACGCTGAAATTTTAAGCTAGTGAGCCTCTGACGTCACTTTTCCCTGGATCCAACCGTCTGAGGTCCAATCGGTCAGTTTTGAACGTGAGTAATGGCGGACCGTGAAATCCAAAACTTACACTCAAAGTAAGCGGCCTTTGGATAAAAATCAAGCTCAAAATTTTGCCAGTCAGGTGTTAAGCAAACACACTTTCAAAATCTGAAGGAAAAAAGGAAGTGGTTTTTTTTTATCACAGGGGCACTTTATGGAGCCAAAGTAATCAGTCGGGTTGCGAGTCTGTGGTTAGAACGACAGCAAGCAGAAACACAGTATTAAGATCAAATCTGATATCCCTGCAAATCCTGATATAGTTCTAATCATACTTAATGCGTGGAGATGGTTATGAAACTCGACAAGTCCTTTTGTTTCATGTTTTTTTTTCTGTATATTTTTGGCCTTGGCGATGCACAAAACACACCTATCAAATCTCTCGATTAAACTATGCGCAACTAATTTGCGAAGCCGGCCGAAGCGAAAACAAAAGATTGTGCACTCTCACGGTTAATTCAACATCGATTTGCGATAACATTGTTCTCGCTTTTGAAAGTTTTAAGGTTTCATAACCAGTCACTCGATTATTAACTTATGTTCTAATGTTACCCATATCAGTATTATTTACCTATTTACGGACTAATCATTCTGTTATTTGCGGTTATATCACAGCCTGTCAGATACGATATTCTTCTCAGTACGGCTCCCTATTGTTAAATACCAATACAGATATCTTGTTCAGGGATTGGGCAGTGGTGAGAGCAATCGCCTCCCACCAATGTGGCCCGGGTTTGATTCTGGCGTCATACGGGATTGAGTTTGTTGGTTCTCTACTCTGCACCGAGAGGTTTTTCTCCGGGTACTCCGGTTTTCCCCTCTCCTCAAAAATCAAAATTTGATTTGATTTGCGTTGATTTGTTAATTTCAATTTACATTGTCTCCAATTAGTGCTCCAGCGCTTTAAGATTAGACACATAAATAAAGTACCTTTCTTTCTTTCTTTTATATGAATCTCGGCCTTCATTAGAAGAATCGATACACCTCGAAAAATTAATGAGTTGATGGCGCTTAACTGGATTATGAAGCCGGATGAAAGTAGGCATGAATCTTCACAATCTTACCAGCACAATAATTATTTCCTCCTTCCATGCCGTATGCGTGGATAGTAAATGTGAACATGTGAGTTTTTTGTGGATTGATGGAGATCGACTTTTCACGAAATTTTCCTATCGCACCGGAACATTCGGATATCACAACCTGTGAAACAAAAACGCAAAATGAGAAGAACAAACAAACGGATGGTAGACTGTGCAATGCCTAAAGAAGAGTCGTACTTGACAATCAACCTAAAGCACACAAATGTGAATTTCATAAAACTCGCTTATCGTCTGGTATGTTTGTTTTAACAGGCCACGTTGCAGGTCAATCAGTCAGTCAGTCAGTTGGTTTTCCAACGCTCATCACTGCTAAGATCCGTTTTACTGTGACTTCGGTTATATCCGTCTTACCTGACTTAAATCCGTTCTTCTTAATTACCGTTTGACCAAATCAAAAGTGGATTTAGCCTGACAACCAATTTCATCAATAACACGTTTTCATATCTTTACAAATACTTGACATAACGATCACAACCGTTTCTTCACAAAGAATCATTATGAGACTAACTTCCAGTTGGCTAATTTATTTAATTACACTACGCCCCACAAACTGAAGCTAAGCTACACTGCCCTAACGATCACCTCTATTTATCTTACATTACTCCACGCAGAGTTGACTTACAGAGAAATCGGCAGTGACGTAACCAGTGTTCTGAACGATGACATACAAATGGCCATCTTTAGAAAGAGTTTCAAAATCCTGAGCGTAAGCTTTTAAGATTTTCCCAGATGCTCTAAGAGACAAAAACATCAACAGATGAAATATATCAATAAACAAATGTATTCTCAACTTCCTTGGAGAAAATCCTGATAACTTTGGAATAAAACGGGAATTCAATATTTTTCGTTTGAACCTGCTACTTTTTGTGATTAGATTTAAAATCCCGCATCAGAGACATAAAAAAGAGGCTAAAACAAGACCAAATATCTATTGGCTCTCACAGGTTTTCCCGAGCTCGACGCAGACTGCATGTATTCTGTTTGCGTCTCCGATTGGAGAATTGAATGAACTGCGTCTCTTGTCATTGACCAAGTTGGTTATCACATTGGATTAAAAACCTCTCTTAGAGACCCGACCTGTTGTAAATGAGAATAATGTCATCAGCGCTGATTTGCAAGGTTACCATACTGGTCATAACTTCGTCGATCTCATAAGTCAACATGAATTCTTTCTTTCCACCATCTTTGGGGCGGTTTTTGAGGCCAACCAGCTTGCCAAATTTCTCTGGAAAATAGAGTGGAGTGATCCCTTGAGTACGGCGCGCCTAAAGGGAGGAAATTAGTAGCGACAAATCGAGGATTAGGTCAAATTAGAAAGGACCGGCATGGTAAAGAGAAGTGAAAGATTTCGGCGATTCACAAAACGCAGACAGTGAAATGAATCAATCAGAGGTAAATGAAGTTAGTTAATACAATTAATATGAATTGGCCTGACTGGCTGAGAAAATGACGGGAAATGGTTTGGCCAATCAAGAAAGATAGATTGCTCCAGAAGGATATGTTATGAGAATATAACAGTTTCACTCTTGTTGCGACAAAGGTTGCCAGACGCTGAGTGCAAGGTGATAACTATGACAGTCCAATTTGCTTACGTTTCTTTGCAGGATTGAGCAATTTGAAATCACTTTACTAAAAGATTATAGCCCTGAAAAACAAATTGGCACAAGTTTTCAGTAGCTTTTGCTATGTAACACTAATTTTTCCGGCTGATCAAGTTTCGAACGCTTCTTGGTTAATTCGGCAAAAAACGAGCTCCGCCACTAATTTGTACCATAGAGCGGTTTTCAATTAAGTGTCGAAAGTAATTAACGAATTGCTTTGGTTTTGCATTACTTCACTCAGTGATTGGTTCAATCACTGGCTCGCGCGTGCACATTTTCCCGCGCTTTGTGTCGGCTACGTGTAATTACTTCGAGTTTTGATTGGTTTACCGGATTGTCTCCCTCCTTTTTGATTGGCCAAAGTAATTACTTTGGTTTCGGTTTTACGACACTTGATTGAAACTCGCTCTATTGCAGTTTCACGTAATAAAAAGAGGGGTCAACGTGCTAGTTTCTTCGCAACACGACGACAAATGGGCAAATTCGGCTTCAAAATGATCATTTTCCGCGAAAGGACTGCGGCGAGTTCCAAACCGCGCCTAACACACAGCCTGATTGAAAGCTTTTGAACAGCAAAAGCGGCCTTTGTTGTATCTCTTCAGAAGTCCGGCGATAAACGCTGCCATCTTCGAAGTCGCAACGTTATGCGCGGTACAAAACAAGGGAATATCCTTAAGTT
>OX421455.1:35440826-35450826 GCA_949126865.1 Montipora capitata | reverse complement strand
AGACCTCGGTCGTTCACTTCCACCCGAAGACAATACAGTCCAGCTCATCTGAAGCGTTACAAAAAACAAATAAGTTATCCTCTGGAAAGCGATTTATCTAGAAGATAGTTCTCTTTTGCCTTTTGAACAACCGAGACCAAGAATTTTCGGTTCAGAATCAAGTGGAACATCAATCTTCACTTCGAAAACTTTGCACAACCCCTCGAGATTTTGTGATATATCGGATTTTTTGGAGATTCTCGATTCCATTCGGTATTTCATTTCAACGAGACAGTCGGGTGCGATTCAATTAATTGATCAAAAAAAGTCGAAATTTTTTGTTCTGAGCGAAAGGACAAAAACTACCGTTCAATGAAAAACACGAAAATTTTAGGAATTTAGTTTTTGTCCAATAGACCACTCGCATTCACTAAACTAAATATAGCTTTTATGGTCTGGGCAACTTGCAAGTGAACTTACCATAAATCGTCATATTTCATACAGTGGGCAGCGGCTTGTACCTCGGAGAAAATTTTGCACGAGAGACCAGCGCGACTGAAGGGGGTGGAGTCTTTGAATGATCCGCGCCATTTGTCCTGTTCTGAACACCAACAACAAAATCCCTATGTATGAAGCAAAAAACAACTGCGATTAGAAACGATCCTGCGCCCTCAGAAGGGACTGATTTTTCAGTTCAGTCAAGTTCTTAAACAGACTCAAGGAATCCACTCAGCCCCCAGCGTCTCCTACATCACTTTGGATGGTATCACTTTGACATTTAGGCAGGGTTTACACGAACCCGGTTTCATTTGTAACCACATCGTTTTCGATGCGGTTACACCTCTGTTTACACGACACCGATGGAGACTATTGCCAAAACCGTGTCGATTTGAAACCGCTGCCAAAAGTGCAGCGTTTTCAAAACGATGCGGTTTTATCTGTCGTGTAAACAGCGAAACCGCATAGATTTGAATACGGTTACTATTTTGGCGTGTAATTTGCATTGTTCAATTCAAAATAGTAAATTTAGCGTGTACTGCAGCGCTCGCTTATACCATCACGACTTGGCTTTGCTGGCGAAAACGGTTCCGTGTAAACACCTCCAAACTGCATCGATTTTGACGCGGTTTCGAAGTCATGAAACCGTGTCGATGTGAAACTGCGTTCGTGTAAACGCTACCTAAAAGTCATTTGGCATCACTATGGGTCAACATTTAATAAAACACAATATGGTTATAGACTGTGTAGCGAAAAATTGTTAGTGTTCTCCGGCACTAAAGTTGTACGAAACCATACTACGTACTGTCCTTTCATCAGTGGAAAAAGGGACAGCAGCCCCGAAACGTCTGGCTTTATACAACTTTAACGCTGGAGAACACTAACAATTTTTGACTTTTAATCATTCCTTAAGTGCGGTCTTATTTTTTGTAGTCGTGCTATATAACATGGATGTTGTCACTACAGTGAGAGAGTGTCTAATCGGCGTGGGTGGGTGGGTCGTGGGTCGTTGGTCGTGGGTCCCTAACCCTAACCTAACCCTAACCCTAACCCGTTTTTTAATCAACGACTGGAAATTCTCGAAACAGACAAGACCAGGACCTAAGACAATTTTGGATCGAGCCCTGAGGGAGCTAAAATATATATATTTTTTTATCTTCAAACAAACACGACCCACCACCCACCACCAACCTACCCATGACCCACCCACCCACCCACGCGATTTAGCCTCGCCGTTCAGTGATAGAGCTCAGTGTAGAGCCACTAGAATAATTTTTAACTTTCGAAAGAATATATCATCTGATGCATTGAATTTTGTTTATCGGTCTACAATTACACGACACTATGGAGAAGAAATACTCAAAAAGGGAATCTGAATGAAGGTGCTCAACATGCCAAATGTTTAGAGGGAAAGAGCTCCACAGTTGGCGGGCAACGGTAGAAGATCAGCCATTTCCACATTTTCCAGGTTAAATCGCGGTACTTTCAAATAATCTTTACAATGTAAAAGAAGATCGCAGAATTCTAGCAGGTATATATGGTATCAATAGATCAAAGATATACTGTCGTGTTACGCCATTTAAGGCTTTCTAAGTCATGATCTTTATAAGTTAGTGTCTTACAGGAACGCGCAGTTATTCAGGCAGCCAGTAGAGTTGCTTTAGTGCAGATGTTATACTGTCAAACGTGCGAGCGCATGTGGCAAGGCAACCAGCAGCATTTTGCCCAAAAAACATTACGTAGATTTTTGTTTTCTGCTCACAATAGCAGATTACATAACGAAAATATTACTTTGTGTACGTACCTGACTATCCCATATTTTATTTCCTTCCGAATCATAATCGAAGCCGCATGTGGACTCATCCGTTTCCCAGGTGTCATCACAGAGATTGCGTGACCCTGAAGCCCATGCTCCGTTATCACTGACCAACACCTCCTCCTCGGGCTTGTTGTTGACGGTCTTAAACATTAACGAAAGAAAAATATAACGCTTACCACGAATCCGGCAAAGGTCGGGTTGCCCTCGTTGTAAAAAAAAATCACCGTCAAACGTGAAAGTGTTACTGTTTCAAGTCTTTTTTCTCTTTTCTTTACTATATGTGAATCTCACAAGTTTTCACACCGAGGGTGAGCTGACAAGGCCGCCGAACGAACTTCTCTATTAAGAGCACTAGACTAACATGACAATGTAATATGATGTAATAATTTTGCCGCTTTATGGTATTTACCAAAACAGCATCAGAAATTTGCACATGGCCAAATGAGAAGAATCACATGACAACCTGAGTAAAAGACCAGTAATACGGGCAACTTGAATGTTGCGTTGCAAGTTGAGATGGTAGTGGGCGAAACAAACCATCTCGACTTGCAACGCAACTTTGTTGGGCGACAAGTTGCACGAAAAATGTTGCCCACATTACTGGGCCTTAACATGTAATTGACGTTGCATCGAAAGACTCAAATGTCGAAATCAAGCTAAGAACGTGGAATTTCTCGGCATGTATTTCACACTATATACGCCGCAATACATGACATAAATGTCCAGGTAAGTCCAAGGATCCCTTCTCTCAATTTCGTCATTAACCCGCACTTCAAATATATACATTCATCTCATCCATTGAGTCCTTTTACGGGAACAAATGAGCCCAACGAATTGACATTCTCCCAAAAAAAAAAAACTGTGTGGCTTCATAGCTCAGTTGGTGTTTTTACAATGACTGCAAAAAAACCTCGCGCGCTCATTGGCTAATTTTTATGGTCAATAAGCGGACAGACACATAAATTTATAATTTATGCGAGGATGACGCAATTTTGCTCGCCTCAGATTGAAGTTTCTCACATTTTTGTCTCGCGTTCTTCTCGTGTTTTGACTTAATTTTGACCCCTCTGGCTTTATGTTATTGTAAAAAACAAATTGATGTCAGTTTTTCATGCGTCTGTCCTGTTATTGACAATGAATTTCGTCATAACATTGTCTGCAGATCCACTCGGCTATCGCACTCGTGGATCCACAGCTACTTTGACAATGTTATGACGAAATTCATGATCAATAACAGGACAGACGCATGAAAACCTGACATCAATTTGTTAAATAGAGCATCGAACCGGCATCGCAGACTGAGGTCATGGGTTCGAATCCCGTTGAAGACACCTGAATATTTTGGGTGTCTGTAAGAGACAATTTGTTTAAAGGGTAAATGTCATGCTAAATTTGCTGTTTTTAGGTCAAAATGGGTGAAAATCAAAATTAGTACTCTCGCTCACACATACAACATTCCTGACAACCACCCCCCGAAAAGATATAAAATATATTTTTGGCACAAAGAGCTATAATTCGTATATAATTTTTGGTGTGTTTCTGAGAACACAGTCTCCAAACTTGAAATAACTGGCCAGTCTTTTCAAGTTTCAATACATTTTCATCCTCTCCATCCTGGGCTGCAAACAACAAAGAATAGCTTCAGTGCACTTCAGTGGTCATTGGCAACAAAAAAAACAGGATTATTGTTTTATTTTCACTGATGCAAGGACGTCTTTTAGTGTTTTGAAGTTTGGCTAAAATAGCGTGACACTGCCCCTTTAAATTGTCCAGATACTGCGACAATCACTTCTAGAATGACTTTGTGTGTTATGAATGGTAGATTAAATGATATGGATGCTGAATTGTGACAACGCAAAGTGATGATGTTGCAAGCAAAAAAATACTAACACAAAAAAAAAAAGTAGCTTAGTGTGATGTAATAGTGACTTACTCCTCTGTAGTAATATGGATACGTCAGGTGTACAGGGGTCTTGGCTAGAGTTATGATAAACGGATTGTACAGCCGAGCCTGCTCTCTTTCCACATCATCGTAAACTTTGCTAACGTTCGACACCGTCTTCAGCATCTCTGTACCATTCTAGAAAATGGGAACGAGTTAGACGCTGAATTAGAACGAGGTAGTAACAGTTGACTCATTTGTTGCATCTACAGAAGAACTCCAACCACAAACTGGCCCCAATTCGTCGCATTCATTGGCGAGGACAAATGGTTGTTGAATTTTTTGCTCAGTGTAGCCACAGCCCACAGACCGAAATTGAATCAAACTCCGTCGAAAATATCACAGTCATAGCACGCCCGAGTTATATTACTGTGCTGTGAGAGGTTTTAAGTACTTTAAAGTTTATTTTACAAGTAAGTCTTCCAAATATTTCTTAAGCCCTTAGAAAATCTATGAAACCCAACCTGATTCAACAATGAGGTCAGATTTATACTCCTCCCATCCGCCAGTGTGGAGGACGATTAAAAACCTTCGACTAGTGGCAATTAATTACGGTGATCCGTTTCCTTGACGAGTACAATATCGAACTATTTCAGCTCCATAAAGTCACTGGAAATCTGCTAAAAAGAAAAAATCTCCAAAATCGATCGACAGGACTCTTTTGATTAAAAGGAATTAGTTTTTTTCCTTTGGGAGGGATCATCTCATCCAGATGAAGTTCGGATAATAAATAAAACAGTGTAAAATAGTTGAAATTATCAATACCGAGACTGCTATATTAAAGCTTGCTTGGTATTATTCGCGCTGGGTGAGATGTGACCTGCATTAATTATCGTGCAAGACTTACAAACACTATAGAGATGATAAAGAAAATTTTCTTACCTGCCCGCTTCGGACTGACATTGTAACAATAAGCTTTTTCTCACAAGCTTTTTCGTACACAACACTCATCGGATCATCGCCGCCGCCTGTATTTTCACATATAGTGATGCTACTTTTAGCGATCAGATCGGCGTGTGAAGACGGAAGACAAGCCAAGAACACAAGAAATTTAAATATCTTCATTTTTCTGCACAGCTCTGAGGTAATTCCGGTCAGTTGGTGTTATAAATACTACGAAAAAGCTAAACATTTTGATGGGACTTTGCGGTTAGTTGCTACACGTCGCTACACGTGAGGTCTATTTTAAACTTCGCGCGCATCTATCTATGAAGATGCAGCTGATATAATGGATCGCGGGCTACATTTGAGAGAGCATCTTACAAACTGCGCGAACCACGAGCCACTGTTACACGCCTCTTCTTTTTTTATCTGCTAATTAAAAGACTTTGAAGGCGACTAAAACATGGGCCTCACTGTAGACCATGATTAATGCGACTTAAAGAGTCATTCATGGTCTTATAGAAGAAAATGTACCATTCAGAGCGTCCAATATATTTTAAAAAGCGCCTTTGGAATTTACAGTTGAACTGTCCGAGGTTTCCAAATGTTTCGCGGGCACATTTTTCACTCGTACTTCAGTCTTAAAGGCTATCAGAACAACAGTTTCAAGCTGCAGAAACGATTAGAGTTTCCCTCCCACGCGACCGGACAAAAAGCCCTTTCTTGTGAAAGGGTCACGTTTACTCAGAGGATGAAGGTGAAATTGAAAATCTATACTGGAAAACCGATGTTCATATTTCAGCTAAAAACGGTTTCAAAAAGTGTTCTACTAAATCATTACCTTTCTCGTATCGTATCTTTTTTGCCGCTTAAAACTGGGCTCAAATATTTGGTTCGGGCCGACAACTGTAAACGTAGAAAAAAAAAAGAACTGCCTAATACAGTGTACATTGTACAAACGGAGGCAACATTAAGCACTTAATGACTGGTCCCAAGGGAAACAGTGAGTTTTGTTTCCCCGAGACCTCAATGTTCCCCGAGGCGAAGCCGAGCCGCTTCCCAACATTTCTTTTGTTCCGTGATCGCCGAAGCGTAGCAACCATGTTTCATCCGTTTTCACATCTTTTCTGTCATAACTGACGATGGCTGCAGCAATTGTATGCTTTGTAATATTTAACTTTAAGCTTCTATGTCATTAATCAAAAATTTTAATTGTAAATAGGCTTTAGATTTCTTTTTAGTCTCCCTTGCTTTTACTATTTTTAGCATTGTTATCCTACATTATTTTATTATTGTGTCACCAATTAGTGCTATGCGCTAGAGATTCTCGACACTTTAATAAAGCTCATCATCATCATCATCATCATCATCATCCAACATTGTTGGAGCCACGCACGCGCATTACATATGGTCTCTATGGAGACAGCAATGCATTAACATATGTTGAAAACAAGATGGACGCCGAATGTTGTAAGTTTTACAATGACTTATGGGTCGTATACTTCCCATAATAAAATGCAAGTCGATATATTGTTGGGGTATTTTGCGTCTGTTTGCATGCAACTGCCAACACCATCCAACATCTGCAGAACCAACAACTCCATGAGTTGTTGCGTCTATTTACATGTACACGGGGCTTAAATTTTGACTTCAGTACCCAATCAGACACAACACAACTAACTCAATCACATCACAACTGCATAGATACTTGGGCATGTAGGACAGGAAGCGCCACAAGCCGGTTTATTTTCCTTACCATATGCATACAAACTCCGCTCCAGTATAACAATACGATAACATACTTGATGGTACTAACCTCCTAAAAACTTGTTAAAGGAAAAGTACACTGGGCACCTGCCGGATACGAAAACCCAAAACCCTTCGGGAATGAGGGAACTTATTCTCCAAACCCTATGCGTGTGCCACTACCCCGTGGAGGCTAAGGGGAAAAGTTAACCAAAAAAGTAGGCGAAGAAAGCTGAACCTAGACTGATACAAATCCCTAACGGCTCACTATTTGTACGACATAATACCCATAACCCCCACCAGACAACAGGACCCAGTCCTCTGGTCCGTGCCGGCAAAATATCCATTTCTGCCAATTTCCCAGGCTACAACTGTCAGAATAGCATTTTGTGAAGAGTTCATCGTACTTAGCTATAATTGCGGATGACGCATCCCTTCGGGACTCCCGCAACCATAAGTGATTTTTGTTTTCTAATAAAGTACTACACCATTATTCTTGCTGTGCACATCTGTTGTAAAGATGTCGTTTAAGTGTGTTTATCATCTATTTCGATTTCGTTATGAGTGTCTAAGACTAAATTAGTAAAATGTGTGAATAGGGTTCTAACAGTGTTCCTTGTCCGCAATTCCCTTCAAAGCGGGGGTCCAAAACGGCGAATTTTATTTCCAAAAATTTCCTTTTGCTATTTGCTAGGTATTTGCTAGGATTTCGACGTGTGTCTCAAGTAATGAAGTTTCTGTAAGCAAGAGTTAATTTTGTAGAAAAACCTCAAAGTTTCGCGTGAAACTCTTCAAGCAGCACCCATGTATATCTTTGATCACCAGTGACCTCTTTCGTCGATTTGATAGAGGCCTGTTTTTTATTTGCGTCTTTTTGTACCATGTATTTGCAGTCATTTACGTTAAGACGATAAAGTGCAAAAATTGACTATGAATTAGGGTATTACTCATAACTTGTTTTCTCGGGGCACGCATTCTTTCAAGAATTTAATGTAAAGAATTTTCGAAAAAACTTTAAAAATTAAATAGTGTTTGCAAGCGCAGTACGCGATTATTTTTTTGACTCCACACAACTGAATTTAATTTGAGAGCGCTGCTCTTGTTCTGCTCTTATTCATCATTCGCGAGGAGCCCCCAAGTTTTTACAAAAAATACCAATTAAAAAAAAGCGAATTAACGTTTAGACAACAGTAATTTTCGTCATTATGTATAACCTAAGAACAAGACAATGCTTTTAAGTACATTTAATGTCACTGTTCTTTGGTATCAACATAATTAGCTTTTAACGCATATCGCAAGGTGCAATGTGCAATGTGCAATATGCAATATGCCATGCGGTGGACCAGACCTTTAAAAAGAAACTATTTCACAAAACAAAAAATAGTGTTTCGTTTCCGGAATGGTAAGGGCAAGAGAAAAGATAGAATACTATAGTGTCACTGTGGGTCATTTGGCCTGTCATTCTTACTTCGCTTCGTGTATTGAAACTCTCGAGAAATAAAGATAGAGATGTGAACGCAAACTCTCTGAACGGTGTTCCTTGGTATCAACATGCATAATTAGCTTTTAAACGCATAACGCAAGGCGCAATAGAACGAGACAACAGACGTATTGGCGTTTTTTGAAGGGAACACTGCCTTGCGACTGGTTAGCCTATGCGATTTCCGGATTGCGTGATATAGAACAACCTCACTTATCTCCCCAGCATTACGAGCTGCGTGGTAAACAGCACGTGCTGGATCGGACAAGAGTATTGATTAGCGAGCAATGTACAAAGGCAAACGAGCCAACTACTAGCTTGGGGGAAGTCGCTGCGCACCTCGCAGAAGTGACCCAATTTTCATGAAGGCAAAGCGATATACCCAACCCATCTCCAAAGGGAGGGAGGGAGGGAGGGAGGGGAAAAATTTTGACAAATGCAAACAGCTAGTTGGTTTACTATAGAAGACAAACTGCCAAGTGAACCTTGGATGGCTAACCGAAGCTTTTCTAGCTAGACTGTCTATTAAAGTAGCCAATTGTACGGGTTCTACTATGTAGCAGGTAGGCATTACACGTGCTCTTTAACAGTTATGAATGAGGCCTTAACAGATTTGGTCAATGCAGGTGTACGTTATAAACTGAGATCTAGGAACAAGTCTTTATGTCCTCATTTTAAAATTTTACAACAAGACCATTGATTTTATGACCTTGAACGACCGACTCCAAAGAACACGAAGATAACTAACGCGACACGAATAGCCCCTTTTAGTACGTTCACGTTCCATTAACCGTCTTTTACTGATGGGGCAGTAAAATCTCATTTATCGGAAGACTGATTGATTTCACTTTTTAGCATAATTTTCTGAATCATACCATGTCTCCTTACGTCTTTGTTGTATTGAGGTGAAAACAAAAAAATACATAAATAACAAATCTTAATATTTTGTTCAGAATCCACACTGGAAAGCGCTTGCATCAAAATATAAAATCTTTGAAATTGTTTATTAATAGATTACTTGATATTACTGTAATTCTGTGTCACGTATAAAGCCTGCAATTCAGATTTCCATCCCAAAACTTTCATTCTACAATTCTCTCTAAAAAAACGTTCATCTTGTTTTAAAACTATCAATCAATAACGTAAAGGTCATTTGTTTGTTTTCCAATGACATGTGTTTTCAATTTTCCGTTCCTTTTTCGAGATTTGAATAATTTGAGAATGGAATGTTAATGAGTTTCACAAGAACGAGAGTAATTGCCAGTCTTTTATGATCTGCTGTCACGATTGTCGACCTGTTGTCGGAAATTCAATTTAACTCCATGCGTCAGATCGGCGAGAGCAAGTAAACACAGCTTTGAACAAGGACTCTATCGAGGCAGCGACGAAAATTAGTAAGTTTGACATATTGTTTTGACACGGGAAAAGCTGGTTTCTGCGGTGACAAAAAGCGGAAGGTTAATAGCAAAGTTAAACATCGATCGAATGGCGCCTTCATTGAAACCTGCCGTTTCAAAGTATTCTTACGCTTAATTCCTGACATTTAGAGACTAAGAAGCCACCGAAAGGGGTGTTGCTGTCTTCGCAAGCCGCGTGAAAATTGGTGATTAATTTTAAACATTATAACGGACAAAAGAGGATATTAGAGGCTTAA
>OX421455.1:35415826-35435826 GCA_949126865.1 Montipora capitata | reverse complement strand
ATTCCGTATTGGGCGGAGTCGCGAAGCGACTCGATAAGAAAATCGCGATACCATGGCAAATAACCTAAGATACTAATTTCCCTCGTCATTAACTCCCTAGCCAAACCCATCCTTTTTCGACATTAAATTAAATAAATTATCTTATCTTATCTTCTCTACTGATGACACCGACGTAACACAGAATATCAATGCTCGAACCGACCAAGAATGGAAACGTAAGCTAGTAACGTTCATACCTTTTCCTCTACGGGCTGTTCCTGGCGTGAGTTTTACTTTATATCTAATAGAGATGAGAAACATTTCAGTTCCAAAAAGACAAGGCAAAATGCATGATTACCATGCTAAGTACCAGTATATGATAGTTCTAAAAACAAGCGCAGATAGAAAGACACTGGTTGGTTTGCAAACAATCTCCAGAGACACAGATAACAATTGCGATGGGTAACAACACCAGATACCGAACAAAAGGTGCTAGATAAATAATTATTATAATTTGGCCCAAAAATATGCTCAGATATTTGTCCGTGGGCGTTGTCTGTCCCTCGAACAGATAACAACCAAGGACAAATTTCTGAACATAGTTTTCGCAAGACTGGAGCTTACAAATTAGACGAAACGTTTATATATAAATAAGAACTTTATTAGGGGTTATGGTAGAGGGGAACTAAATCCCCATATGAAACCATCCTCTCCACCCCTCCCCCCTCCCCCACAGAAAAAAATTCTAAAATCTGAAAATTAAAATATAAAATCTAGATTAAATATGGCAATATTCTCATGAATTAATTTGTAAATAAAATCTTCTTTAAGGCTTTTATTGAAGCTGTGAACAGATTCAAGATCTGCAACTGATGCCGGTAAATCGTTCCACTTATCTATATATCTATTCCAAAATGAATTTTTAAAGATACCTTTCCGACAATAAGGCTACAAAGTTTATAATTATGACTACTTCTTGTTCTTCTGCAGTTACTGAAGGACATATAATCATCACTATTCGAAACAGAGTTTCCTTTAATAAATTTAATAATTCTCTTCGCTGGCGAAGTGATTGCAGTTTTAATTGAGGGACCTGTTTCTTCTTCATATGAGATATCTTTTGAAAGAACCCATCTAGTTACAGTGCGTTGGACACCTTCCAATTTTTCAATAGGTATGTTTGATAGGGATTCCACACTTGACATGCAACTCGAGTATTGGGCGCACATCATTTTATAACCAACAAGCAATAATTGGCGTTCTTGTTCAAATTGAAGCTTAATTATCCCCTGAAAAATGCGTGTTTACCCCTAATTGTATTTTTGAATACCAGAAGCACTTGCTAAGTTCAGCTTTCTCCCCATAGTTTTGACCAGCGCAAAAATATCCCTGTATTAATAAGCACCACCCATGGGAAATCTGAGCATTTCGAGATGCGCAGAACGTACGCGCAATAACAATAGTAGGCACAGTCTTTAATTGCATGTATTTCAATTTCCCCAATTCAATTACATGAACGACTTAAATATTCTTTATTATTGATAATGACTATATGAGGATGAACACTACACATTCATACTTGTAGCTTTGAATGGCAGTGTAAGGTGCACAAACAGGAATAGCAAACAACAACAGATCCTCAGCCAGCGGCAATCCTGTGAGAGAATCAATGAGCGAGACGGATTCCTACGAAGAAACAACAGAAACGTTGGAAATAGCAAACTAAAGAACTGCTACACGATTCAGTGCCGATATATATACTTACCTTGGGTGTTAGGTCCGTTTCATCGTCTGATTCGACCTGAGTCAAAATTAAGTCCAAATGAGTTAAGAAATAAACACACTGTTCATTAACTGATGTTTATACAGAAAATACAACGAATGTAGAGGGCGTTTTCTGCTTGTTTTGCAACGAAAAAAAAAGTGGTTTGTCCGCTTAAGTCGCAATGGTCGCGTAGGACATAAGATGAGCTACTCACAATATTCTTCTCTTTCTCGAGGGGAACGGAATCTCCTTCTACAGCACAAATAAAACAATGAAAAAAAAAATGATCAAAGAACTTATTAAAATATCCAAATCTATATAAAATCCAGGAAAAATTGCTTAACAAATCACAACCCTGCCCCCACCCTACTGCAAATCCTCTCTTCCGTAGCTTTCAAACTGAGTTAACCAAATGAGAATTTTTGTTCATTTCTAGGCAAATCCTTTATCTCGTACGCGGTTCTTTTTCTCTTAGAATAGTAGCAAGAACGCTCACTGTACGCGAGCATGGCTAGGGTTCGTCGGTGCATGTGTACTGAGTTTCAGTTGTTGGGTCTCTAATCTGCTTTGGGAGATTTTTTTAAGGTGCTCTGGTTTCCTCTAGCCTCGGGAAGCAATAGTCGAGCTTTAACGTGTGCAATGTCTCCAATTGGAGCCTAAGCGCTAAATCAAATAGTAAAGTCAACATGACAATCATCGTTGTCGTCATCAGGGAGTTTTAGGGAGCTTTAGCAAAGACGACGGCAACGGCAACGAGAACGTCGTCGTTAAATGTGAATTCGCGTTATTGTAATCGCTTCGCGACTATTTCAAGCATTTTAACATGACAAAGGTGTGGCAAACCCTCAAGAACGAAGCTAATATGAACGGCGCTCAATTTAGGGGAAAAAATGAAAATTTATCCTCAAGCGCTGACGTTCTCCGTAAAACCACAAATTTGGTCATTTCACGTCATTGTTTTGCTGACGACGGCAAAGAAATCGACAAAAATGAAAAGATGCACGTGCAGAGCGTGCAAAGTTATTGCCTTTGCCACTAAACATGCAAATTTGTGACGTTCTCGTTGCCGTCGCCGTTGTCGTTGCTAAAGCTCCCAAAATAGGAGGGAACTTAAGCAACGACAACGGCGACGGAAACGAGAACGTCACAAATTTGCATGTTTAGTGGGTAAAAACAACAGCGTTGCACGCCCTGCAAACGCGTTTTTCACTTTTGTCCATTTCGTTGCCGTCGTCAGCAAAACAACAACGTGAAATAGCCAAATTTGAGGTGTTATCAAGTGCTTGGGGATAAATTTTAATTTTCTCCCCTAAATTAAGTGCCGTTCAGACGAGTGTCATTTTTGAGGAACTACCATACCCTTGTCATATTAAAAAAAATTGAAATAGCCGCGAAGTAATTACAATAACGCGAATTTATATTTTGAGATGACGTCATCATTGCCGTCACCGTTGTCGTTGCTTAAGGACGGTGCCTACTAATTCGCAGGTATTTTTGCGCGGTTTACTTAATATACGGGAAAAGCAGATCATAACAAGTGTTATTGAAATCCAAAAATAAAATTGGGGGTAACCATTTTTCGAAGATAATTAATCAACAATATTTGTAAAAAGTTTTACAATACAAAGCAATTAGGGAGCTTAAGCACGCGCGTTTTTGAGACGCGGACGGCAACCGGAAGAGAAAATTTCGCGTGCCAGGACAGTGGTGTCTCCCAGATTTTTGTATTAATCATCTATAATTGAGAAAAGATACATAGCAATGTAAATGTGGTTGTGTGAAAGCAAGTTAAAAGGGAAAATAACTCGCTTCCGGTTGCCGTCCGCGTCTCAAAAACGTGCGTGCTTAAGCTCTCTAATGTATGGCGTTCTTTTCCAAATTGAAGCTCAATTATCTCTGAAAAATGCGTGGTTACCCCCAGTTTTCTTTTTGGATACCAAGATCACCTGCTAAGTTCTGCTTTCTCAGCATAGTTTTGAACCGCGCGAAAAAAAAACCCTGTATTAATAAGCACCAGCAATAGGAAATCCGAGTATCTCGAGATGCGCAGAACGTATACGCAATAACAATAATAGGCACCGTCCTTAAGCTCCCTATTGTCATCGTTGAAGTCATCGTGATCGTCGTTATCACCACCATCATCATCAACGTCATCAGAATCAAAATTAGAACATCGATCAAACAACGCTAGGATTCAACCACAGCCTCTATTATCGGTCCATTACAGGTCATCCCTTGTTCCTTCCCATATATATACCTTCAATATTTTCAGATGCATCAGGTTGTTCCGCAGCGTTAACCCCTTCTACGCTGTTCGCAAACTCCTTTCTGTCGTCGCAGTCGCTTGCTTTTCCTGGCAACGGCTCGCTCTGTTCACTCTCCTTCTCGGATGAGTCAATAGTTTTGCTTTTATCTTCGTTGGGTTCATTTTCTCGCAAGTTTGCTTTATTTTTAAAATGTTCTTCCAACGATTCGTCATTCTCTGTTTTTACATTTTTTGAACTTTGTTCCACTTGAAAGTTCTTGTTATCCGACTGCGCATCCCTTTGTGCCGGTTTTCCGCTGACCGGCCTATTCGCTTTACTGCCTTTTTTATCTTTTTTTCGTTTGTCGGCTTTCGTTTCTTTTGCCGGTCCAGCAGACTAGGAAAAAGAAAGAAGAGAGACTGGATCACTTCAATAAGATTACGCAAACTTTACAGAAACCATTACAGCATTACATCACGTAAGTTGGAGAATAAAAGTTCTTTTTAAAGTAATGATTTTGTTACCGCAAGTATTTCCATTTTCATTTGCCTTTCTTCTTCATCCTGTTCACCATACTTCTCCTTAATCTTCTTTAGCTTTCCCTGGAAAGGCAAAGGAACATTATGTAAATAAAGTCACATGACTAAAATCACAAGTGCCGTGGACGACCAGCCATTATGATCGTTTCACAATGACATCATTGGTGACGTCATCATTAATATTTTCATTGACTTAAGAATTACTAAAAAGGGAATCATGTTTGTTTAAGATAATGTTTAGTTATATTTACAATGCTAGTTTCGATAATCTGCGAAGTACAAGCTATACAAAAAACTGAAAGAAAAGAAAAATGTCGAGTGGAATGGGCGCTAATGAACCTTTCATTCTTTAGCAACATTGGCACATTGGGACTAGCGAATTACGGAATGCTTTTTGAATCGATTTCGCAGTTGTAAGCTTATCATGATAAGGTAACAATGGTAGAAAAAAATGATCCCAGGTACAAACCTTCTTGCCTCTCTTGGGAGGTTGTTGTTGTTGTTGTTGTTGCTGTTGAGCATCTTTACCCGTTTTCTGTAAACAAAAGCCAGAGATAAGCCATTAAAACACGACTGCACAGTACAAAAGGAGCGATACTTTTACTTATACTTCGTCCACTCTGAAGGAAAAAAAACACGATCCAAAGGATACGTGTGACCGTGGAAGCGACATTAGTGAGTCCCTAAATCGGTTAAGCACAAAACTGACTTGGACATTTCCAGAAAATTCAGTGCACGATGTAATATTTCCCGTGCACGCATCATGAAGTGACTACGAAAGCTACAAAAATCGGATAGAAAACAGAAGGAGCAGAGCTACAGTTCAGTTATAGAAACGAGTTTCTCATCTCAAAGAGAGTTTTAAAGGAAAACGCTGATTTGACAAAATACCTTTGTGACATCTTCGTCATTTCGCTCTCCTTCAAAACTATCGTTTTCACCGTTTTCCTGAGGTGGGCCCACTTTGCTCTGTTTGGCTTTCTTTTTATTGTCCCTGCCATTGTAGAAAGAAACAAGACGTTTGAAACATCAATTCTCCTAAGCGATTGTCATATCTTTGGTCTTTGTTCAACAAAAGAAATTGGTGAGGCTAAAAGCAGATATTTGACGTTCGTGTAAAACAGACGCGAAGACGCTCTTTACAAAGCACTGTACTTTAGGCACACACGGATTATTTGCCAATTAACTGTGGAGATCTAAATAGCGCCGATGGTCCCGTAGCGGAACGGATAAAAGTTCACTGTTTCTTTACAAAACTAAATGGAACCGTTCCACTTTTTATCGGACCCGTGCCATTTTTCCTCTGTCGTGTAAACGCGCCTTTTCTCGCTTACAAGATCATCAGCCCTTTTAATCGCCAAAGAAATGTCTTTTGATCTTTAGAACATACAAAAATTTCAAATATTTGAACTACGGAATGGACATGAAATAAAAGATAGATAAGCAATCTAAGTTGTGAGTGAGACTGGAAAAACCAGGCTTTAGAACCCGTCGACGCTGCTCGCCATCTTGGATTATCAGTCACGTTTGGAACAAAAGCTGAGGGCGAAGCGACTTTTTTCATAGTGAATTTGCATCTTCGCGTTTAAGATGGATTCCATACCTTTTCTGTTTTGCTGACAGACGCTGTTTTCCAGACGACTAGACAAAAGAGACACAAAAAAACCGTCAGAGGAAAAAGAATATCATTTACATTCTTAGCAGACCAAACATATTTTTGTCTTTGCCAAGTTAAGGAGTTTGCGGAACAACTACTCTCCGTTTGCTATTTCACTTTAACGCGATGCTACCTCTCTCCAAACAATAGGGAGTTTAAGATCTACGACGCGACGGTAACGAAAACGTCACAAATTATGCATATTTAATGAGCAAAAACAATAGCTTTGCACGCTCTGCACGCGCATTTTTCATTTTTGTACATTTCTTTCACGTTTTCTGCAAATCTACGACGTGAAATTACCAATTCTCAAGTTTTTCAGAGAACGTGAACACAAGGCAGCGAATTTGAATTTTCTGTCGTAGCTTCAACACCGCACTTCCTAATTCAGTTCCTGGAAAGTTACACTAGTTTTTAGAAGTTAGACAAGCCAACATAATGACGAAAAAGATAAATTAACCTGAAGTTGCAATTTTAAATGACGTTTTCGTTGCCGTCGCGTCGTAGATCTTAAACTCCCTAATGCCAGCTAACAATGCGCTACAACTTGGATCTTTAAACGTATCACCAGGTAGCAAACCTGTTTATTTCCATCCAGTGAAACGATATCTCCTTCTTCGTTGTCTCCTTGGTTACTGTTTTTACTTATGCCACGTTGAAGTTGCACTCTAACAAACAATCAATCGATTAACCAATCAGCTACTGCCTTAAAAACCAAATCAATTACTTCTGCCAATCAAATGACAATCGCATGAATCATTGAACCAAATGAACCAATCACAGCCCGAAAATAATCCGTGTAGCTAGCACCAAGCGCGGGAAAATGCAAGTCGCTTTGGTTCATTTTCTGATTTGCTGTCAAAATCCCACGAGATTCCTAAACGGCAGGAAGAAATGAATCGGGATTCGCTCTTCCTTTGGTACAGTATGTCTGCTGTGTACTATTACTCGCGAGACACGTTTCAGACATTCCTTTGAGAATGGAAAATTATTTTAAACCCTGTTAAGGAAAGAAGACAGGCAAGTCGTCCCTTACTTTCCTTCCTTGGTAAGCCGCAGATCAATACTTGTGTCCGGAAACAAGCTATCTTGCTCATCTTCGTCTTCTTTTTGCTCGGCTCTTTCGCTAGGCATGGTTTCACTTTCATCTTCATCCCCACTTTCTGCATCCTGAATCGAAAGCTCTTCCTCGAGTTCTGTTTCCTTCAAAACGAAAAAGAATTTGAAAAAAATACCCTAGGAGAGGGCGGGAAGAAAAGGGGAGGGGGATGAAGGGCGGGGATGGCTAGGGGGAGGGGAAGAGGGAAAAGGAAAACCAGAGAGGAGAGGGGGAGAGAAAGAAATGGTAACAACCAAACTTACCGCTACTGACTCGTTATCCTCCACTCTACGAACTCGCCTCTCATTGATGTGGTTCTCAACGCAAGACTCGTCCAATTTAAACATGAAACCGAAGCCCATAATCAAGTAACAAGGCGGCAAGAAATTCTTTTTGCCCCTTATCATAAAGCTGCCAGTCGTGAGGTACTCTCCAGTGGGGGCCGTTTTGGACACCTGCGAATGATGTACCCACCACGCCGAGGTCACAATGCGGGCCTCCCAGGCGGCGCTGTACGACACAGCCATGCACCCTGCTTCGTTGAGGGTCTTCGGAGGGACAGGCTGGCCGCTGGGGTTTTTTATTATGACGCTAGTAGCGCCATGGAGGTCGGCGTGAACATAGAGATCACCTAAGGAGAAGGAAATTGCTATATTTAATACCATGGTTCCGGGTTAGTAGTTGCTGTTTCACTTAGAGTTGATTGGTTCTGGGCTGACGCCGTTTTTGAGCAACACAGAGGGGCTTTCGATTGAAAATAGTGAAATATAATAGCGAAATAAACAGCCAATCTTATGCGCAACATTTATAGTGCTAAGTAGATTTTCACTGTTAGAGAAAATTGGTTTCAAAATCTGGGACGGACTGCCATCCGAACATGTGAAATATTCACTTCCGGTTTCCCCGCCCGTGGCTCGAAACGGTCTCGTACTTAAAGGGGCCATGTCACGCCAAATGATGTAATTTCATGACACCCAAGATGCCCAAAAAGTAGAATGTAACATTGCAATCAGGGGCTGAGTCACGCAAGATGATGTGATTTCATGACACCCAAAATGTCCAAAAAGTAGAATGTAACATTGCAGTAACCACTTAAAACTGTTGAACAACAAAAGAAAAACAAGAAAAGGAAACAGAAGCGTGGATGGAGACAAATGGACAAGATTGAAACGGATTGCATTTGGGTAATCTTGGACCGACGTTTTTCAGGTTTATGGCAAAACGCTTGGAAAAAGGCCGTTTTTGCTCAGAATCATCATAACTTTGATGTAACGATAACTTTAGCAGTAAAGGAATTCCATATTACCATTTCGAGTTTTTAACTCGTGATAAACTAAAGATTTTCCCTAAACACCGTAAAATAACGTACCATAGCCCTTCAGCTCCATATTGACTTTGTTTATACGTCTGATTGGCAGCGAGCGAGGAAATGTGAAAAGTACCTTCTACACTCAATTCAAACCACCCGAAACTATGATTAAACTGATTTTAACTTGCAAAATCTTGTGACCCAAGCTACACGAAGCTAATTCAATGACACAAATGTAGAAGACCATAAAAAGCAAATTCCTGACGAGGTGTCAAAAAGGTGCGGAAAGGTTAAACCACGGTAAGAGCGGGAAATTTATTACGGACCTGGTTCAAAGTATCTTTTCACCACAAGTTCGTTCTGTTGCTGATCGCGGCCTCCGATAACCAAGTAATTTTCTGCGCTGATGAACCACAGAAACTTTTCAAACCAATATGTTTTCCGCGCTTTCTTTATTCGCGTTGTTGTCTCAACTTCTTTCAGAGTTTCCTTCGTTTTTCGTTCTGCCGATTTCAAGGCCTGGATTATGAAAAACGAAAGCAGTTAATTGCAAGGCCAAATGAATGGCTACAAAGCACGAAATGCCGAATTTCACTTTACACGGGGTACGTTTTTTTACCAAATAAATGTGAATTCATGTGTAATTCTTTGACTAAGCAACTTCCAGGGATGTATTCATATTTATGGCTTGCGTTTTACGAGGGATATGAGACTAATTGAACAGAAAAAAAAACAAGGTATAGCTAAACAACACGGCCAGAGATAACAACATTAGTAAGATATGCATTATACCTTTTAGTAATCAAATCGCGTAGTAAGTTAAGCTGAACTACGCTGGTCATGCTGTGGAACACGGCTACTTAACTGGCCAATCAGAGTACGTGTACTATCAGACAGATAACAAGCGTACGATTCGCAAAGCTACCACCTGTTTATTCGTTTCTAAATTGTTGTAAAATTCAGCGCGAACAAACCAACCTTTTCTGAAGCATCAATCGTCTTTTGCTCCTTTTTGGAAGAAAACTTCTTTTTGTCATAGAAGCTGGTGAACACAGAAAGCAAAAACGACAACTGAAACGATATAGATTTTTCCTCTCTTTTCCACACAAACAAAAAGACTGAACGAGATAAAATAAGTTGAAACTTAAGTACCTTCTTGCATTCCCGTATGCCGACAAAGACAAATTAACGTTAACTTTGGTAAATTTTGAACCCTGTAAGGAAATAAGAAAAATCAACAACACTACATCAAGGGAAAATGAGGCGAGAGAGCGAATCCCTCATATTAGACCCTCTTACGATGAATAGTATTTGAAATATATTGTTAAGACTTTAAGCCTCGAGACATCACTGCCAAGCTACTCACCTTCTCCTGGACAGAATAGGACAGGTTAACACACCAGGAACACCGTGCCCTAGTCTTTGCAGAACAGTGGTTTGGATTTCTATCGTCCCCTATGTTATTAGTCGTGAGCGCTTTTACGACCGCGCACTTTCCCTCTCAACTTCCACCAACCTTTTTCTTCTTCTTCTTCTTCTTTGAGCTTTTGTCATCTTCTTCGTCCTCAGTATCGGAGTCAGATTCAGAAAATTCGTAAGGGTCCCTGGATATGACAACAGCAATAACGAGCAAATTAATTCGAGCTCAAACACTAAAAAAAATTAAAGTAAACTGAAATTGAAAAGCAAAGGGAGGAATGAATGTAGGTGTTTTCCAAACTATGCCCAACTATTAAATATGTTATATTTTTACGAAAGCCACTCCAGCCAAAACATGGCTGTCTGTTGCCTTTTCTCTCCACCGAGGAAACACGGAGATCCGAAAATTTCTCTTCTGTAGCGCCCCCCTCTTTCCCCACGGAATCAATGAACGCCTCGGCTTTCCTTCCATCCATTTATTCTTGTTTTTTCGTGTTAATGTGCTCCCAACAATAGCGTTTCTCCAACATACCATATAAACCCCTCTCACAACCTTCAAAGCCTTAATTCGCTCTGAAGAAGCGCTAATGTTCAAAACGTTAGCTTCTCACCGTAAAGGTGCTCAACTTAGCAGTTTTGTACCAGATACTACATTGTTTATGTGCGGTTTCAACTAGAGCTGTTCGAGCATAACCAAAATGTACCGATGACAAAATTTATACTGCTTTTACTATGCACCAGGAAATGAAAAAACCGATGACAGACCTGAGATTCATGGTGATATGATTTGTCTCCAAGTTGAGGGCAGCAATAGCACAGGCAACTTGGTCCCCCTGTGCTTGAGCTTCCTTCACAATACTGTTGATTTCAGACCAGTCGATTTGATTCGCAATGGCGCTGTTGACAATTAAGATAGCCTTATCGACCTAAAAATGAAAGAAATAATTGAAGCACATGATGTTCTGAATGGCCTGTTTTCCAATCACACCCAAACACACAGTCTCTATAATGAGGCATGAACTTTATTTAAGTGTACTTACAGTGTAGTGCTTGGGCACTAATATTAAGGACGATGCCTACTATTGTTATTGCGCATACGTTCTGCGCATCTCAAGATACTGGGGTTTCCTATTGGTGGTGCTTATTAATACAGGGATATTTTTGCGCGGCTCAAAACTATGCGGAGAAAGAAGAACATAGCAAGTGATCTTGGTATCCAAAAGAAATTGTGGGTAACCACGCATTTTTCAGAGATAATTAAGCTTCAGTTGGAAAAGAACGCCATACATTGCTTTGTGCTTTAAAGCTTTTTACAAAAATTGCTGATTAATTATCTTTGAATAATGGGTGGTTACCCCCAATTTTCTTTTTGGATTTCAATAAGAATTGCTACGATCTGCTTTTCCAACATAGTCTGTAAACCGCGTGCAAAAAACCTTTGAATTAGTAGCACCGTCCTTAAGGGCACTTTAAAGAAATCAAATCGTGCCATCACAAAACCGTTAGCAAAGCAGAAAACAACATTTACTTGAAAACAGAGGGACCTACACCTCTTGAAAGTAAAAGCAGAATCACCAAAGCACCTTCTTTGACAAAACTCACCAGTTCAAGATTAAGTTCGACTAAACCTGCCTTGAACATGTCCACATCCTGAAAATGGTAAGTAAACGTGACACTGCATAAAAAACGTTTTGACACCAGGAAAGAAGTCCAAGAGTATGTTCAGCATATTTTACCTGCGATTTTTGTAACTCCGCAATTCTCTTTTGGTGATCTTTTCTGATGTTGTCAAGTTTCTTAAGCGCCGTCTTTTCTTGACTAAGTGCTTTTAAGTCAATCTTTTGTCCTTCCAACTTTGAAAAGAATTCATCCACTGCCTAAAAAAGTATTTCAAAAGTTAATTTAATTAAAATTGGGCAGATAAAGCAGTGTGAAAAAAGTTGTAATAAGTAACCATTATAATTATTAAGTTTCAAGAGAAAGAAAGCGATTTTTTCCAGGAAAATAATAATAGTAATAATAACAATAATAATAATATTAATAACAGCAAGGATAATAATGGCACAAATATAACATTATTAGAAATAATAATAAATTAATTAAAATAATAATAATAGTAGTAGTAGTAGTAGTAGTAGTAGTAGTAGTAGTAGTAGTAGTAGTAGTAGTAGTAGTAGTAGTAGTAGTAGTAGTAGTAGTAGTAGTAGTTAGTAGTAATAGTAGTAGTGCTAAATACAACAATGAAGAGTGAAATAATTATTTCAAACCAAACACAGAATCATATTAATAAAGTTAATGTCTCAAACTTGCAAGTGGCAACCAAGGTGGCTCACATTACTGTAATTTCATAATTATTAATATCCATATAATATTGGTATTATGACTTTTATAATATTATTATTAATTAAAATAATATTATCTACATGCATAATCAATTCTTCCTATTATTATTTTACTTTATTATATGGCTTGTGTTTGTAGCCGATATAACACACGCTCTGATTGGCTAATTGTGACTGAATTGTAGGGCATTATTCTCCCGTAATGCCCATGGGCCGATTACGGGCTTGCAAAAACAAAGCAAAAGGTAATTAAAAAGCCATATAATAAACTACTTACTAACCGAGCTAGCTCGAGCCATACTGGGGAATATTGGCCCTCAGTCGTTTTTGTACTGCCACGACCTCGGGCCAATATTCCCAAGTACGGCCCTCGCGCTCGGTTAGTAAGAAGTTAATAATAAAAATTTAAATAATTAATTTTCTTATAATAACAATAAGAATTATTATTACCAAGCATGGTAGACCATGCAGGGACCTCATAATAAAAAGCCAAAAATAACCTCATCTATTCTGGTGAAGTGAAATAGGTGATCAGAATTTTGAGCTCTTTGCTGCCTCCATGGTTCAACTTTAGTGTCACATTGAGTCATTCATTACCTTATCAAATGTTGGAAACTCCAAATACGGACCATTCTTGTGTTGATTCAATAAAAATGGGTGAAATTCGTGGTACCTTCAAAAGCAATGATGTTCACAATTAGCAGAAATTAACACGAATTTGACAGTATATAATTATGTGTGCTGCAGAATTGTTAGTAGTGAAGTGTAAAAAGAGAGGTGAGAGGACTGGAATAGGCTTGTCACAAAAGACTGCCAATTGAAAATAACTAACTGAAATCATGCAAGAGACCCTCTTGTTGTCTATCATATTGACAAACATTGCTGCAATTTTACAGGCACTCATTATGCAAGTTGAACAATTTTGCGAATCTCAAGTAAAAGCATCACAAGTTCAGGACTGTGTGGTTTCTTGCTACAATGTACAAATTATGTAAATCAATGATTATGTTGATTCAGTCCTTACATGGGTAATCCAAGATAAAGTCAACCAAAAAATTCTTAAAGAGCCTAGTTTCCATAATGTTCAAATTCAACTTAAAAACACTAAACATGATCATGAAGCTTGCGGGATATTTAAAAGGCAAGGATTTGTAGGAGTTTTTGACACAATGCCTTGTCTTATCATCAAAGTTATTTTAATAATCAGGAATAAAGGCTATTAAAAAGATTAAAACTTTATCAATAATTCTCTTGCCTTCATATCAAGCTCTTTATTAACAACAATGAGCTACAGGTTCTGGGGGCAAGAACAACAAAAAAGATGCCGATTGAAGCAGAAATACAGCCTATTTCCTTCTTACCACAAGCGACCCTAAATATTTGCACTCCATCTTAAATTTTACTTAACAACATGACCGTCCACTCAAAAGCAGTTACTGTCCTCTACGATAACTATGATAAGCATACGTTAGAAGATCAGTGTGGCTTCCTTCTCCATTCACATTACTGGATGGCTTTTGTTCCCTTTTCTGGACAATAAAACCCTAAAAAGAAAAAGACATCCCTCCTATTTCAATATTATTACTCTTTTCAAAACTTTCTTGCATGTGACAAAACCTGCAAGTCCATGCAATCAATTCATTTTCATTCCATGATAATAAAAGTATTTCTACATGATACCAAATTGAATTGAATTTTGGATGCAGTGTCCTGACATACAGTCTACATGTAGCTAAAACTCTTGTCTCCACAAAACTCCCAACTACCACTAAGGTTTGATCACATCATGGAGGACTACATGTCAACCTCCTAGCAAACGGTGTGTGATTTTTTAAAAGTTGACAGAGATAGAACATTGAGGAATACTCATTCTGATAATGTTGCCTACAGCTGTACAATGTCTACAATCCTCCCCAGAGAAGACTACAAAAGTCCTTCCTTCATATAGTTTACGTCAAAGCAGCACCTTCTCCTCAGTTATTTAAAGACAAGACCCAGAGTGTAAATGGTTTGCTCATATCAAACAAATCACCTTGCACACAGGAGTCTGGCACTAAACCAATTAAATCAACTAACCAGTGGACCAACTAGATGCACAGTTCCTTAACTACAAAAGTCATATCTTCTTGAAACCAACACAAATTAAAATTGCATTAAAGTACAGTATATATGAACATAATAGTCTTATCTATTTTGTGCTAATTGAATACATACCTTGCATTTGTGGGAAAGGGTTTCATCTAGAAAATTATCAGCTTTTTTTAGAGACTCCATCACTCTTGGAAGATCTACATGTATGTAAAAAAAATAAAAATAGCTATTAAGTATGAGGAGGAAGGCTAAGACGGAGAAAACAACTTAAAAAAGCCAAAGTGCCAAGAGCTTAGATTTTAGAATTTGGTCTAGGGTGAGAGTCTTGTTTAATTAATGCAAAGACAGGACGGTATCAGGATTTTCAATAGGAATTTTAGTAGGTGACAAAACCTGAGCAATAGGTGGAGAATGGACAATGTGCGCTTTACAAGGGCCAAAGGCACAAGCTTTTGGAAAGCTTGAGAGATTACATGAATACTCTATAAAATTTGTTTCGAAGTTTCGAAAAGACACTAAAATAGCATGACATAACCCCTTTAAGGTTCCTTTGCATTCTATACAACTGCGTACAATGACCAAAAAGACCTTTCGCTAATGTCGAATTGTCACACAATCAAAATAATGTAGTTGGCAAATCAGTCACCTTACACCAAGTACTGGACTGCTGCCTCAAAAACATGTGTGCTCAATCCTCGACCATTGCTAACAACAAAAATCACCACTGAAATTACTCAGAATTCAGGCGTCTCTTTTGTTTAAATTCATGGACAAGACTTTGCTGATCCAAGGCTCATGTTCTGTGCAATTGTTTGTTATGTTATTTTCACAAATTTTGGGCTAATTTCCATGAAAAAGAAGGTGGCGAATTCACTTGCAATAGCCAGCGAGTTTTGCCAGTCACCAGCTCTTATTGAAAACCCTGTGGTGCACATTTTGGACTGAGAAACTTGTTCAAATGATATTGTTGATTTGTCACATACATGTATTAGTTTACTTATGATTTGTGACCAGTATAGCCTGTAGTTTACAGACAAAACACTCAACAAAATGCTCAAAGACACACTGAGTTGTGTTTCCAGGTCAAGGTTTGGAAGAAAATTACTCCAAATGGACCTAAGAGCTGGTAGCCGTGATTAACCAAGCCCTTAATTGTTTCAGTACCATTGAGGAAAACAGGTGGCTTCAAACCCATCCTACTGAGAACAAAATTAAAGTTTTACTTCTGATCACAAATTCACAATAAATTCTAAAACTCACCAGACCAATTTCTTGTATGGACACTTCTCATCTTTCTCAATCACAAGAATTTAGGTCAAGAAAGACTTATAAAAGTTGTAAAAGAAACTTCCATCAAATACCACTGTAGCCTCTTTACCTTGCTGAAGGTTGAATCCTTCTCCAATCTTTACATTTCCAGCAAATCCTTCTTCAAGAAGGCAATGCTCTAACAGAGCAGCACCATAAACTGTCAATTTATAAAATGAATAATTAAATAATTCGCAATTACTATTCAAGCTGGCTCAGTGTAATTTTTGCAGCCCAACATTATAAATCAGAGATTTTTTAACAAGTCATTTACTCACCAACATGTGGATTAATAATCTTTTTCAGCTCTGTTCCTTCCTTGCTTTCCATTAATATTTCTCGTAGTCTACATGTAATCAATGTCAACAAAAATATTAACAAAGCAATGTATAATAGGCCATTTCCGAGTTGCTGTTTGCCTCTGGTTCAAAACGAGTCTTGGTGCTAAACCATTTAAATGATAATGAGATTCAGTTTACATAAAATACACCACTCATTTCCATTTGAGTGGTTGTGCAGGTTTAACTTTGAGGATATTACTGCAACATGTATAAAAATTTTAGACACTGAGACTACTAATTCGATGACTTAGGGTTACTGCTCTAAAAGAGGTTTTTTTCAGTGGGTAGTTGCTGTCTTTTAAAATAACATTTATAACTTCTCAACTAATTCCAACATATAATTAAACTGCATCATTCAAAAGTTTGTTGACTGTTACTTTCACCTTTCTTGACTTATGAGTGGTTCTCTTTGTCTCGCTGAATGAACAGGGTATTTTTCACGCACTGCAAATCGGACATCTTCCGAGTCTGTTCTGGTTCTTAGTAGACTCAAAATTGTGTATTCATAGTCGGTGAGAACAACATTGCCCTAGAATACCAAACATGATTTTATAAACAATGTAGCACCATGAAGAGAGAAACTTCCTTGTAAAAATTTCAAAATAGTTGCATGAGTCAAACCAGAAAAATTAGACAAAAAACCTAGTACATGTACACAGGTGGCACTGAATTTGTGGGTTCTAATTTTTTGTAGTTGCATTTAAATCCTGTTGGCAATTAAAGGAGTATACCCAGTGATGTTGCCAAGAAAAAGCTACATAATGGTTAGTAGGGCAACGGTACTGTAAGCCTTAAAAAAATTACCTATAATAACCTTAAAATTCTCTTGAATCCGGGCATTTCTGGACATATCTGGGAAAGGACTAACAATGATGATTGCACCTTACCCTGTCATAAAGTTCCACAATCAAGTGATAAGCTGCTTCATCTGAACCAAATTGTAAATCCACAATACGATCTATGCCCAGCAGAGAAATGTTCACCAGCCGACGTGAACGGATATGCTTTCGGCACTACAAGTGAAATGACAAAATGTTATAATTATCATTCTAGCATCAAAATGATTGCAACAGGTGTTGCTCAATGAGTTTGCAGGTGGAATTCCAAGAAAGAAGGCATGGTGCTGTGGTGAAAGCACTCACCGTTCACCTACGTTTTCCAGGTTTCATTCCTGGAAAGGGTAACAAGTGGGTTAAGTTTGTTGGTTAGTAAACTCTGCTTCAAGAGGTTTTCTCCAGGCTCTCTGGTCATTCTGTCTCATTGTCTTTTAAAGAGGTCACCGGCTGGATTTGAAGGTCTGGTTAATGTAACATTACTGTGATTCAGTTACTATTAAAAACACGGAGCAATGACAGACTAATGGGTGTATATGTTGCAGGTCATTAATTTTTGTCTCATAGGTTAATAATAATTTATTTGCAACCAAACTAAGTCATTTTGTTTCAACCTAGATCAAGTTGTTTCAACCTACATAAATCAATTTGGGGCAGGTACAAAATACAGGTCAAAGGTCATTGTTTTACCAAATTGATACAAAAAGTATCCTAAACATTCATTGAAGCTAGCGGTAGCCTTAGGCCTAAACAAACGTTTTTAGGCTTAATGTTAGCATTTGTGAATGGTTAGGGTTTCTGTATTGGTAAAACAATGACTTGTGACCTGTGATCTGTGTTTTGTACACTGTACCTGTCCCAAACTGACCTACAATAGGTTGAAACAAAATGGCCTAGTTTGGTTGCAAATTAACCTAAGGAACAGAATGACTTGCAACATATACATGTAGCAGCATCCATTGTTCTTTTGTTCTTCTTCTTCCTTGGTATAGACAACTTTTTCTTGAGGGACGAATCAAATCAGTGGATAACAGAAAATTACTTTCCCTTTTTTGCTCTTTAGACTGGTAATGGAAGTATGCTGGATGAATAAAACTAAAATTCCTTAGAATTACACACAGCAGTTGTTCTTTTTTTCCCAATAGGGAAACTAAAAAATCCATTCTGTCTTTGTGTTTTGCTTAAATTAAGATGGTCTCTTTGAGTTGGTTAAACTTGCTGGCACCAGTGACTCCTGGGACATCCCAGGACTTGGTTGTTCAAACGATGTATTACATGATCCACCCAATATTAAATTCACTATCCAGTGGATAAGCCATAGCAAAACCAATTGCGCTATCCAATGGATAGTGATTTATCCCATGGATAGTTTTCACCAACTTTTAAACAACTGGGTCTTGCTTTTCAGCCAACCAATAGAATCCTGTAAATTTTGTACCTTCATTGAAAATCCAGACGGCATAAGATTCTTCGGCCAATCAAACTCTGTCGTACCAATCCTATTTCCAGACTCAACCAATAACACGACCTTCAGATCAGTCCTACAAAAATTGAACGGAGCTCAGAAATCATGAAACCTACATACATGTAGCGAAGAGAATTTCCTCAAAATACTGCTTTCAGGTAAATGAATTACATGTAAGTACACTTGCTCTCAATCAGAGTCAAAGCATTATCTAGAATGCTGCAAACTGACTTTTGATGACAAGATCTTGTAAGATTTCTTTAAGATCTTACAAGATTTTATCAAGATCTTTTAAGATCTTAAAATGCTGCACACTGACTAAATTTGACAAGATCTTGTAAGTCTTATTTTAAGATCTCACAAGATTTTATTAAGATCTTTTAAGATCTTGGCAAGTTGGATACTGCTTTTTTTTCTGATAAGATCTTGTAAGATTCTCTTAAGATCTTACAAGGTATTTTTAAGATCTTAGAATGTTGAATATTGATTTTCTTGGATAAGATCTTGTAAGATCCTCTCAAGATCTTACAAGATTTTTACCAAGATTTTTTAAGATCTTAAGAGTTAAACAAGATCTTATTAAGATTAAGATCTTAATCTTACAAGATTCTTGTAAGATCTTACAAGATTTCCACCTGGGTCATTACAAAACATTAACAACATCTTATGGTAGAGCGACTTTCATATGACCTTGAAAGATAAACGTGAAAACAGAACGTAAACAAAAATACAAAACATTTAATTGGCTTATCGAACAAAACAAACGAGTGCGAATTTTCATTGGCTTGGCGAACGCGGACGCAAACAACGTCATCTCTCCACGGAACTTTCTGGAAAGTGATCGCCATTTCGCTTTGACGTCATTTGAAATGCAGTAATGTGATTGGGCAATCGACCTGTTTACTGACCATATTAGGAGTTTCCTTGGCGGGAATAAGGAAGAGGTTTGTTTTAATCTTGCCAAACATTGGTCCGTGAAACAAATTGTGAACACATTTTCACGGTCATGCGGAAGTCGCTCTATCTTACGAAACATTAACCCATTGACTCCTGGGATTGAGACTTGACAGATTTTACTCTGTCTAATGTCAGATGATTTTACTCGTCGACTGGCTGCATCCTGGGCCGCCCGTGGAGTGAATAGGTTAACAATATCTTATAGTATGTTATGAAACATTATGTTAACTTACTTCCCCAACCGGATCAGATAGGTCTTGTTATCAATATCATAGACATTTGCTACTCTCATCCCCAGTAGGCTAAAAGGATAAAGAAGAAAAATATCAAGAGAAACTACAGAGCCACCTCATGCTGACCGATTCTGACTTTCCGTATACAATTGCTTATTACTTTATGTTATTTTTTGGATAATATCAGAATTCTTTTTTAGTTTATAGTTATGTAAACGCTTCGTGCCCTATGAGGTATGTAAATATGCATATTAACATTTTACACAATAAACTGCGATAAAATAATAATAATAGTTAATAATGATAATGATAATTGTATAATAATTAACAATTATTCCACCTGTAAGCATGCATTGAATATGAGATGACAGATACCAGGGCTCAAAGTTTGCGACCAGCTGGTCGCATATGCGACTA
>OX421455.1:35400826-35408326 GCA_949126865.1 Montipora capitata | reverse complement strand
TTGTACTACCAGTAGAAATTAACTGCTGTCTTCAATGAAGAAAGGAATCAACACAACTGAATTTTCTTATGCCAATTCTGGCTTTACATTTTCCTTTTCAACAGCTATAATTTCCGTTTCCTTCGCTCAGAGGCGTGTTTTCCAGCTGTCCGGGGGTGTGATTATTAATTAGGGGATTTTCCCAATCTTGCTGAGGCTCTTATCTTGTGGTTTGTTTAGATAAGATAACCTAAATGTGAGCTAATATTGTATTTTGTATATGAATTAGGGGTTTTTCCCGAGGTGTCATTTCAATCCTACCGTTTAGTAATTTGAATTCTTTTACAAAACACTACAAACTGAATAAAATGTTATGTTGTTAGCATGAGAGGGAGTTTGATATCAGATAAAGAATGAAAATTGAGCATTTCAGAGTCGAAGGCCGGCAGCTTTTGAGTGATTGAATGTCGAGTGTTTTGGCATGGATAGACTGGCATGCTAATGAGCGTTGAATGTGGTAAATACATGGGAGGGGTTTCCCCATGTCTTTTCCTTCCGATTTTATTTTATACATTTTAAAACAACAAGAATATTCCAGCATACCGGTATTTTGTAACTGATAAATAGCATTGATGTTGTTAAAAATACTTGGAAGCTTTGGTCGTTGGACTTCTCTAAACTCTTTCAAATATTTTAAGTAAGAGAACACATAACCGCACTTTTTGCAATGAAATATTAATGATCAAAATATTTACTTCAGTTTTCCTGGTGGCTTAGTAACCGGGATAACACGGGTTAATTAAGGACTTCCTGCATTTAAACCAATCAAATCATGCAATCAGCTACTTCGCCAAATGTTCAGCGGCGCGCAGACTACTGCAGCACTCAATAAAATGAAAGCCATCAGATGATAACTTTTCAGTCCAAGTTTCGTTTCCAGAGGTCATATTCATAAGGATCGAAGGCAATTTCAAACTAAATGAACCTGACTGCCTGAATGGATCTGGGAGATCACTTGTACTATACAAGTGAGATTTGACATCGCGTTTACACTCGCGGTAAACGTTCATCTGGGCTCAACTTTACGTTTTGTCAGAAACCAAACAAACTTGTTCGGTTGACACTCATTACTTGCCTGCCGTGGCTAGATATATCAAGTAACTTTCCAAAAGGGAGAGACAAGTAAGAGAATTCTTATGCAATTCTAATGAGCAGCACATTGCCAGTTGACGTTTGCCAGTTCACGTACTGCGATGTTAAATCTCTCAAGTGATCACGTGTATTGACGATTCTGTACGTGCGTGGAAAGCACTCCAATGTAATTTTTCAGAGTACCTGCAAAAAGGCCAGTTTGGCCAGCCGAAATGCAGTATTAAACAATTTAAAATTACTTTGCATTGTATCGGCTCGTGCTTTAATTCTCTTCTGAGTATGAATTTTTAAAGCACATGTATCTCAAATAACTTTTTCCATTATTCCCCGTGCTGATATCGCTTTTATATCTCGTGCCCCCAACTATAAAAAAATTTAGCAGTTATGTCCCTAATACCGCAGTCAACATAACCTTGGTCAATGTGCACAGTGTGTGTAAAAACAAATTGCATTGTCGGAGATACCGTGCGTGAAACAATGAACTTATGTCATATATGCATGATATGGCATTTGTTATTTTGTTCTGCTTAAGACAAATTGGAAAATATAATTATTCCAATAAAAGTTAGAAAACGTCACGGATATCCAAGTTCTTGTCCAAAACTTGGGTTTTCCAAGCTTCATGATGTTTAAGTCATTTGTGGGAAGTTTTATAAACGAAGGTCAACTCACAGATACAAATTTTAGGCCTATATGTGCTCCTGGTTCAGAAAGAAGCGATGAAATTTTGTCTACCCATTATCAGTTTGCGTTTGGCATTTGCTGTATATTGACTTTTCATTGTTATTAGTTAAAATAACAAAATAGCTATTAACATTCAGCTGAATATTCGGGGAATAAAAGCCACTTACTACCAGCAGAAAATAATCTGCTGTCTTCAATCAAAGAAACGGATTTTTTATGCCAATTCTGGTTTTACGTTTTATCATTCTCGAACAGATATAATTTCTATTTCCGTCCCATTTGCTCTAAGGCGCTATAATCGTGTTTTCCCGCTCTCCGAAGGAGTGTGATTATTAATTAGGGGTTTCCCCAATCTTGCTGAGTGACTTGTGAGCTGCTATTGAATTAGGGGTTCCCCCCTTGTTTTTTTTCCTCAACATTTTAAAACAGGAAGAATGTTCCAGCATATTTTGTAACTGACGAATAGCATTGATGTTGCTAAAAAAATGCTAGGAAGCTTTGGACGCTCTTCCAGAGAGCTTTGGGCTTTTCTAAACTGTTTGAAATTATAGTTAAACAAGAGAACATAGAGCCGAACTTCTTGCAATGAAATATTAATGATCAAAATATTTACTTCAGTTTCCCTGTTGGCTTAGTAACCTGGTTAACAGGGGTTAAGGATTCCTGCATTTTAACCAATCAAATCATGAGATCAACTTTGTGTAGATAAAACAGCTTGTTATATACCGATTGCAACTGAATATATTTCAGTCGTTAAACGTTCCTGGCTGCGGCCAGGGAGAGACTGAGAGTGTCATCCGAGAGGTGTCTAATAAAAAAGCTCGTGAAGAAGGCATCTACATCATACATTTACTTCAAGGTAATAACTTTTTTTCATATAGGGAATTGTTTAAATATCTTCTTCTGGAAATCGATTTAGGTAACATTTCGGGAACCTATTGTTCGAGGTCTTTGAGCAATCGTCTTGTTTAAGTTCTTTTACGCCAATTCTGGTTTTACATTTTATCGTTTTCAAACATATGTAATTTTTATTTCCGTTGTATTTGCTCCGAGGCGCCATAGTCATTTTTTCCTGCTCTCCGAGGATGTGATGATTGATGATTAGGGTTTTTTCTCTGTCTTTGATCTTGTGATTTGTTTAGTCATGATAATGTGAGCTAGAATTGCATCATTTCAAAATACGCATTAGGGGTTTTTCCCGAGTTGTCGTTTCGCTTTCACAATTAAGTAATTTGAATTCACTTACAGAACACTGAAAACTAAACAAGTTTGAGTTTGGTGTAAGATAAAGAGGGAAAAGTGAGCATTTCAGAGTCAAAGGCGACAGCTTTATCGTTTTTTGAAGCAGTCGAATGTTTTGGCATGGACCTGAGATCGGTATGCTAATGCAGCAGCCGGATGTACATGGGAGGGGTTTTCCCCTTGTCCTTCTACTTTCGTTTTCGTTCCACTTTGCAAAACACCAAGAATGTTCTAGAATGATTCGTTGCTATGTAACCTGATGTGACTGAAATGTTTCTTGAGGCGTCGTTCCTTCAAGAAATCACAGGCAGACAACCTTAGCAGTTATAACGGCCGATTCAACTGATCGAGGAAAATGTTCCATAAAAACTTCAAATCGCGATATTTCTTTTCGAAAATTCATTTTATGGACAGCCAGATAAATAAAGTTCACTCATCTACTATTTTCTGCGTTTTCCTGAGTGATTTGATGGGTTTTTGGGACGCTTCGATTTCCTCGAATGACTCCAGAATTTAGCCGAATTTCTCCCACCGGGATTTTGAGGTTCCAGAGCCGTGTAAATGCGATAATTTTTGGCACGATGCTAGCAAAATTATCGACTTTCTACATGCCCAAGGCTCGGAGGCAAGCGACCATTGGAAGTCGGCTAAATTCTGGAGGCACTCGGCCATGAGCGGTCATGGAAGTTGCACGCCTTGTCTATTTATATTGTATGTGGCGAGGCGTGGGATCTGAAGAGGAAATCGAAGCGTCCCAAAAACCCATCAAATCACTCAGGACAACGCAGAAAATAGTAGGTGAGTGAACTTTATTTATCTGGCTGTCCATAAAATGAATTTTTGAAAAGAAACATCGCGATTTGAAGTTTTTGTGGAACATTTTCCTCGATCAGTTGAATCGGCCGTTACAACTGTCTCAAGATAACGTGACGCCACGCGCTCTCGCATCCTTAGGGTTGTCTGCCTGTGATATCGCTCGATCATTTCAACAGCTGATCAGCAGGAGGAGTCTTCAGTGAAATTCTGTATCAACGATGAAACAACGATGAAAATATGATGATCATAGCTTCACTTGAAATTCTGTATATAAATAAGCAACATTGATCAGCAATTAGTAATCCATTTTGTCCGCTATCGGATACTTGGAAGTGAATTTTAGCAGTTTACACTCATAGCCATCCAGGCTATAAAGTCTATAAAGCAAGCAAACATTGTTTCAGTTTTGGTCAACTTCATGTCTTTGTCAATCACACCAGATCATTCAGCGTACACCAATAATCGGCGTTGTAAAACGCTTTTTTCTGGTTTTAAATGTTGTGAAACCAGGGGTTTTCCCCAGTTTCACTTTCATTTCAATCTTGCCGGAAGTGAGGAAGAAAACATGCTGCCCCTTCATTTCGAGGATCGCGAGGTACTGGGAATCGCGAGATGTCACGCGCGAAAGAGCAGGGACACGCTAGGGGTGGGAAAACATAGTCCTAGGTCTCGCGTGTAACAGCTCGTTCATGCGTGACATGTCGTGACCATGATTCCAAATCGCACTTCCATATCAGGTTTGCAGGTTGCAGTCAGCCTAAACTTGGTAATATTTGCAGAGTAAAAAGAGGGACCACAGTTTTTTTTAAGCAGATAATTTGTGAATTGGTTATTTTATTTTATTGCTTCAGTTCCCGGTTTCTGTGGCAGTGCCACTCAATACAAACAATTGGGAACATAAACACGTGACGTTTTTTAGCCACAGGCGGCAACCGGAAGTGAGCTGTTTTCCTGGGAGAGACCGCTGTGCTCGCATGCGAATGTCCAATCCCTTTTTCCGTCCATGACCCAAAGACGTCGCATCCTTTAGCTTCCTAATAGAAAGCAAGGTGATTTATACTCTAACACTTACCCCGCGGTCTGGGTAGCACCTTAGCACCCTGGAGTTCTTTTAGAGTCTGTCACCTTTCTTTTAATTGCTGTACTATATAATGCTACTATTCTACCCAGCATGTTATTAAGTGAAAGAGTGTCGTAAAATAGGCCCGCATGGCGCGTACACGTCAAGCCGGGACGTGAAGAAGATTATTGTAAACGTTTCCAGCAATACAAATGAATGGATGAACGGACACTCAACATGGCACTGCACTGTCTGAAAAAATAGGTAAAAAGTTGTGTCCGTTTTCAAGAATACCAAAACAATATAATGACCTAACAGCAATGCTTGCCTATTTTTGAATTATTGCAAAGCAGTTTAAAACCAGCTAACCCATAAGCCATTGATGCCTGTGTAGCTAACTGTTAAATTCTGGAGGCCCCGAATAGGCCTATCCCGATTGCGCTTGGCACAGTTTGAGCACATTTTTGATTTGGAGAACTATTTTACATTTCGAGAACTCTTAAGCACCTTTTCGCCTTTTCAACAAATTTGAGCTCTTTCTTCGTGTTTTGAGCTGTTTCATAGGAAACTTATGTCTTTTAGATCGTGAAATAAAAAAAAACACTGCTGAAATGATCCTGAGTCAGTTGGTTCCGTTTGATGTCAAACAACAAGAGTATTTTTTGTTCGAAGAACATTTGTGTTGTACTGCATATTTGGCAATTTTTAAACAACAGAAGTGAAATTCTTCATCAAAAAACAATTGGGGATGCTCAAAATCTTAGCAACTTTTGAATACTATTTTTAAATTTCGAGCACTATATGGGCATTTTGTTTTTGCGATTCTCCAGCGCAAATCAGGGACAGGCATAGCCAGGAAAGGAGCGTAGAAACTGCAAGGGGGATGGGCCGGGAATTTCTTCTCGCCCGATTTCACTTACCCCTGTATTTGTTGTATGATTTTTTTAGCAGGTTGTCCTGAATAAAGCGGGCCTTAAAGGCCCGCCAGTCCAGATTGGAAAATTGCCAGGCCCTGCCTTTGAGGACTGAAGATGGTTGAGTTTAAAAATGAACAATTGAACTACTTCAAGATCGCGTTCCTTGTCACAGATGAGTTCCCGAAGGCCCTACGTGAGACCTTTAAGTCCATGTGGAACAAAAGCTATGGACCTGCAGGTAAACTTTGGGATGATTCTGAGGTTGTGAGAAAGTTTTTTCGGGATAAAGAAGGTCGCTCAACTCAAGTTCCCATTTCATACGAGGAATGGGATTGCACGGCATTCTTCAAAGCAACCATTTATGCCAAGTCGTTCGCCTTGCTAGACAGTGCAGGTAAGCTCAACACTCTTCACGAATTGTATGTGAAGCCCAGTGGCTCACCCCACGGAGGATTTCACTCCTCTGTAGTTAGCCCATCTGGAAACCAAGACGAAACATTCGCTTTCGCGATTGACCAACTTCGTCTTTTGAGAAATTCGGTTGCTCACTCAACAAAAGCAAACATGGACAGAAAAGCCTTTAACCTGTTCATACATCGCACCAAGGAAGCGTTGAAGGCCCTCGGGCACAGCATTGAGCCCATTGATGCTGTTGAGAAAATGACTGAATCGGACTTTCCAACAAGTCAAGTCATTAAGTTGACACGTGAGATTTACTACTTGAAAGTGGCCCTTGGAGTTGGAGTTGGTTTATTACGCTAGGCCGATTTATTCTAAGCGACTGCATAGAGAAAAAGGGAAATCTTAGCCAGTTGGCACAATAATGTTACATTCAGGAATCTTGATGTCAGAAATCATACTGAATTTACTGAATCTACTGAATTCGAACGTTACAAATTGGTAAATTGTTAGTTTTAGAGAATGTTAGCATTGACAACGAGTGCGAGTGTGGGTACCAGTTCTGGGATTTTGATTACTGCGCATCCGTTCTGCGCAGCCCAGCGTGCTCAACTTGGTCTGCAAAGACTTTACATCGAAAAGTCGTAGCAGTAAGTACGAGTTTTTCAAAAGGAAATTGCGTTTGATTTAGAACTATTTCTTTTAGTTTAAAGCTATAATCATCACATACTAACCAGTGTTGGGTAAACATTTCAAGCCTGAAAAGCAGCTTAAAATGCCGATATTTTGCCAAAGAATAGTGTGCATAGAATAGACTGGAACTCATATGATACGCTTACCTAAATACGTAGAGCACGAGTTCGAGAACGAGTGCAAGTTGTTCTCGTACTCACACTCGTTGCCCATGCCAACATTGTCACTCTTTTGTTTGCTCAACAACTCCGTGCTTATCCAATATAACTGAGTTAATTTGCTTATCTAATTGTCACAAAATGTTTCACCTCTTTTTGAGTCATGTGAAAAGGTGATTAAATAAATGCTCTCCCATCCCCGTAGAATGGTAAAGATTACAGAAACTTCGAATAAACGAGGGAGCCTACACTGTTCGAAATTTTAGATTTGATCCAGAAACTAGCATATAATGGACTTACAAAGAAGGCTCAACTTCTCAGAACGAAAAAATCTCTCAGAAAATTCACTTATGCAAAATGGATTCTAGATTGAAAATTTCATTAAGGCTAGCTATTGCAA
>OX421455.1:35383326-35393326 GCA_949126865.1 Montipora capitata | reverse complement strand
CCAACATCGGGAAGAAATTCTTAGCACTCGTGGACAGGTGTTTTCCTCGGGGCCACACCCTGAACAAGATTTTCAACCGGAATACTATTAAAATCAGTTATAGCTGTATGAGCAATGTAAAGCAACTAATCGACAACCACAACAAGCGACTACTGGCGGCCTATAGCCCCTCCCTGGAGAGCTAAAACCAAGCTCTGTGATTGCCGTAAAAAGGGCGAGTGCCCCTTAAACGGCCAATGTCTGGCTTCTGGTGTAGTTTATCAGGCAAAGATTAGAAGAAAGGACAATGACAAATTTGAAACATACGTAGCTATAGAAATTCAACTGAACTCAGCAAGCACGTATGGTCGCTAAAAGATAACAACATAGAGCATGAAATTACATGGCAAATTGTTTGCCGCGCTAAACCGTACAGCAGTTCAACTAAACGTTGTAATTTATGCTTGAGCGAGAAATTTGTCATTATCTGTGAACCGGAGCGATGTACATTGAACAAAAGAAACGAGTTAGTATCATCATGCAGGCACCAAGCGAAGGTGCTACAACAGAACAATTAGCTTAGCACCCTAACACCAACATGTATGTAAATTTACGTATTGTTTGTGATATAAAAATAAGTGCGCAGCAGCGTGAGGCTTCAAGCCTTACGAAACAGGCCCGTAGGGCAATTACCGTGTAGCCACGTTTTAATTCTCACAGCCCTATATATATATATAGAGAGAGAGAGAGCGTAGGAGAGAAACCCTGACAATGCACACCCCAAATAATCATATTTTTAATTGAATAAATGTTTGAAAGAAAATTTGCCCTGAGCGGGATTTGAACCCACGTCCCCCCATTACTAGTCGGGTGTGATCACCACTACACCACCAGGACAACCATGCTGGCAACACAGCCATCGAAGAGGTGATTTACGTGGTTAAGGCGTGGGCCTCCCGGGAAATTTTCTTTCAAGGCGACAAGGTAGGGGAGCCTATAACTTCACTTGAAACCCAACTAAGGATCAAGTTAATGATGCACGACCGGAGTCAACTTAGCGGATGACAAGGAAGGATCCTAGAAGGATACAGGCTAATTTTAATTTTAGAGAGAGCATAGGAGAGAAACCCTGACAATGCACACCCCAAATAATCATATTTTTAATTGAATAAATGTTTGAAAGAAAATTTGCCCTGAGCGGGATTTGAACCCACGTCCCCCCATTACTAGTCGGGTGTGATCACCACTACACCACCAGGACAACCATGCTGGCAACACAGCCATCGAAGAGGTGATTTACGTGGTTAAGGCGTGGGCCTCCCGGGAAATTTTCTTTCAAGGCGACAAGGTAGGGGAGCCTATAACTTCACTTGAAACCCAACTTAGGATCAAGTTAATGATGCACGACCGGAGTCAACTTAGCGGATGACAAGGAAGGATCCAGGGAAGGAAGGATCAGGGCAAATTTTCTTTCAAACATTTACTCAATTAAAAATATGATTATTTGGGGTGTGCATTGTCAGGGTTTCTCTCCTACGCTCTCTCTAAAATTAAAATTAGCCTGTATCCTTATATATATATATAACTGCAGACAGTACTGTTTCGGCCTTCTGGGCCTCATCAGTGCAGTGCTGATGTCTGGGATGGAGGTTAAGCTTATAAAGCCACCCCAAATGTCCCACACATGTGGTACATCTAAGCCATGCCAGAGTGCTCAAACTAGCGAGCTAGTGAGCATGCGCAATTGCTAGCGGCAATGACTCATCCCAGTAGAGTGCTCAATTTGGACATGAAAGCAAAAGCTTTGTAATGCCAAAGAGCTATATATATATATATATATATATATATATATATATATATATATATATATATATAGAGAGAGAGAGAGAGAGAGAGAGAGAGAGAGAGAGAGAGAGAGAGAGAGAGAGAGAGAGAGAGTCAGTTCAGTAGATCCCTTGGGCCAACAACGTATCACCCCCAGGAGGATCACAAATGGATTCACAGTCCAAGTTGAGGAGAAATTGAGAGAAAGTTACAGGAAACTCAACACTGGACAACTTCTGGGGAAAACTGTATTTGCCCTGAGCGGCCAGTTTTCTATGTGATGACGCTGGATCAACATGTGATTCACAGGCGGACAAGGGTAATTACATAGAAAACTGGCCCATTAGGGAGTCCCACGTAAATGCCACACACTAAGTGATCAATCAGCCATGTTGCCAGCATGGTTGTCCTGATAGTGTAGTGGTCATCACACCCGACTAGTGATCAGGGGAACGTGGGTTCAAATCCCGCTCAGGGCAAATACAGTTTTCCCCAGAAGTTGTCCAGTGTTGAGTTTCCTGTAACTTTCTCTCAATTTCTCCTCAACTTGGACTGTGAATCCATTTGTGATCCTCCTGGGGGTGATACGTTGTTGGCCCAAGGGATCTACTGAACTGACTCTTTACATTAATTACCCTTGTCCGCCTGTGAATCACATGTTGATCCAGCGTCATCACATAGAAAACTGGCCCATTAGGGAGTCCCACGTAAATGCCACACACTAAGTGATCAATCAGCCATGTTGCCAGCATGGTTGTCCTGATAGTGTAGTGGTCATCACACCCGACTAGTGATCAGGGGAACGTGGGTTCAAATCCCGCTCAGGGCAAATACAGTTTTCCCCAGAAGTTGTCCAGTGTTGAGTTTCCTGTAACTTTTTCTCTCTCTCTCTTACCTGTGTAGGAAAGGAAAAATTAAAACATTAAAACACTGCAGAACTGTTTCGAAAGGGCCTGATGGTCCTCTCTCGTCAGGGGCATGAAACACTGACTGACTAACGTTCCTTTTATAGGTTGAATTTTTCCTACACAAGTAATTATAAAGCTCCACGATTGTAGAGCACTCTTCGACTTAAAGATAAAGTTTTCACGTTTCTATACAAGGCTGTGCTCTAAGGAAAATTTCGGGGAGCCCTTCGGGCTCCCAAGCATTTCAGCTGGGGTGCCCAGCCCTCCAAGTTGGTCGCCCGACTTAATTAATTAATTAATTATTTATTTAATTAATTATCTGAGATCAGCAACGATCTTCATCCATCTCTCTCTCAACAAAACATTGCTGCTACTGCTCTGGTGATCGTCAAACTCGCTAGTGCAAGAAAAGCCCGCAACCCGTCAAATTTTTCTTGAGAAAGACGAGAAAAGTGGCAATGCCACCGATGTTTTCAGGTTTAAAAGTGAAAAACTAAAGATTGCGGCAGGTTTATGTAAAAACGTTTGGGTCTAATACAGGTACATGTTTTTACTGGTTAGTTGGGTTGAAAATAAATTTTCAAAAGGTGAATCAATGCCGGTTAATTGATTCACGTGAAGCTTATGTGAAAATTGCCGTGAAACAATTAAACCACCGCGGCCCAAAAGCTATCAATTCTTTTTTAGGAAGTCATCTTGATTTGGACGAAAATCATCGCTACAGGCCAGAACTAAAGTATTTTTTTCTTATATTATCAGTTAAATGTTTAGTGGAATGAGCTTTTTGTGGATTCGGTCGAAGCGCCAGTCACAGCGTTATTTGTTTAGGGCACGCAATGATCTGTCAGGAACCAAAGACAACGCGGGATTGCTCTGTTTCTACAACAACAACAAATAACATGATATCTTTCCTTTTTTTATTTCGTTATTTCATATACAGGGGAAAAACAACCATAACCTAAATGTATTTTAGCCAAGCAGGCGCAGCGGCAAAAAATCGTAAAATATTAAATTTGCATAAACTGCGATTCGCGGGTTCATACTAAAGTAACTTTCACCGCTTCGCCGGCCGCGCTTTACCACTGTCAGAGCAGAAGTAACAACTCTTTTAAAACTATAACCAAGAAATGCCAAACTCCACGTTCCAAATTTAATGCTATTTTTTTGAGAAAGAACAAGAGCCATAATGGCTCTTGGAAAGAATCGAAATTCGTACGGCTGCCGGCCGTAACGTGCAAAGTTACGGATTATGTTACATGTGAAACTTTGAACCGACTGTTTCGTACGAAGAAAAAACATTTTCTGAGAGGTTTCGTAAACTGTAACCACCAGCATATTAAAATTTTTAGCCGCCTTACCTGCTAGAAATTCAACAAGCCAGAGTGCCCGGCCGGGCGACCGGGTAATTTTTCTCATTCGCCCGAAACCAAATGTTAGTCGCCTCAGGCGACCGGGCGCCGTTAGAGCACAGCCTTGCTATATATATATATATATATATATATATATATATATATATATATATATATATATATATATATATATATATATATATATATATATATATATATATATATATCTGACTGGATTTACAAAAAGCTACCCATTCATGCTGTAACTTAGCACCTTCAGATGCACAACAAAGTTCTTTCTACCGACAGCTATGATTGCAGCTAGGATCAAACTTTACCCCATCCTGGACAATGCAACTTCTCGAGTTTACACGTGTCTAATAATTATTTTACTGGTCCTTGCATGGGGATCCCTGTGGCACCTGAGGGGTCAAGGTGAGGCATTTCCTGACTTCCTGACTTAAATTTTGATCAAGTCCTATATAAGAGAATTAGCTTCTTGGTCATTTCTAAGTCATAGGCAATCAATTTCTGCCAAGTAGTGTCACAGAAATACTGACAAGTTATTTTATTTAAACCAAGGCACAAACTCTAACTCAGGGTATAATCAACCCCCCCTAAACTAACTTTGCCTTGCTCTTATAGGTGCAAACTAACATTTAAATCATAGCTTAGACACTCTAGAGTTTGCACAGGCATGTCTTGACGGAGCCCCCCCTGGTTCAAAGACCGCGCCAAGAGGTTGAATACGGGCTTCGCCCGTATTCAACCGAAAATTTAAGCAGCCACCTTCTTCAAAAATCAGTCAGATATATATATATATATATATATATATATAATTATACTCCAAGAGCTAGGTTATTTGAACATTTACTGCAACTCTGAGTTTCATGCTTCTTGCGAAGCAATCATCAGATTTGCCTGATGATTCTTGGAGTATAATTATTCATAGCTCTAGCTCTGCTATTGAGCACTTTATAGTAGATGAGGATTTCTTTCCATTTTTTTGGTTATATATATATATATAATTTTTTTTTTAATATGGGGGAGGGGGGAAGTTATTGTTATGATATGATACCTGTTTCAGGTTTTTTTCCAGTAAACAGCTGTAGGAAGTCTTGGTACTCCCTAGTGCCTGAAATCTGTAGTTTGTGGAATGAATACATGTCCATGGTTGTAAAAAAAGACATGAGCTCATCAAAAAGACCCATTAGGTCCTTCCTCCACTCTCAGCAAGCAATTCACCAAACTTATCCCATGTGCAGTGGGGCAACACCATGGGTCTTGCTTTGACGTTGCGCAAAGATACACGATCTGCCACCAGGTCCAGGATTTCCGACAGGAACTCATCGAATGCAGATTTACATCTCCCTAGTTGAAAGGAAATCATACTATATTTTAAAGGGCCCATTGAATTATTTTATTGGGTGCCATTTGTAAGTAAGTTTCTGAAGGTACAAATATGTGAATATTATTTCAAAAAGGATCCAATGGGTAATTTTATAACTCAGCACTTGCTAGTAGTAAATAAGTGTAAGATGATGTCATTGGGGCATTTGACCCAAAAGGGGAAAGTATGTATATTTTGGTGTTTTCCTTTTTAACAAAGGTTTTTATGTGGACCTGTTGATTTAAGTTGGAAATAAAAAAAGGAGCAATTTAGTATGTAATGGTGTTAAATTTGTTTGGATTGGAATGGTTTTTTTTAAATTCATTGGCCGGTTGCAGCCAAAAAGTAATGATTTCATTGTAATAAAGAAAATGGCACTTTTGTAAGGGGGGCCGATTGGGACATACAATGCTAAACTTTCGGTGTTATTTAGTGTTCTCAGTATGAACTTTATGCAGAACTCAACAATTATGGCCAACTTTACTTGTACGGATGTGTGGTAATGTTTTAGTTTGTTCTAAACTGGTTCTTTTGTGGAGCGTTTTAACTGGAATTTATGCCAAGCTCAAAATTCATGCAAAACTCAAAAATTTATTCCCAACTCGAAATTTATGGCATGATGCATTGCGCGTAAAACAACCAGCCTGCGAGGGACTGGTATGGGTGGCCGCCATCTTGGACTCGCCTTCTTTGATGCAAAATTGCTGATCAAGGCGGCAATGTTTGTCAAGCTTTAGCGGACATCGCTTGCCAGGCGACTTCTCTGCTGTAAAGATACGAAGAAAATGTAAATGGCCATAGAAATACAATTTAAAACCAGTTAATCAACCCACTGGAAAACCCTGCTCAACAAACGGCTGGAACATCCGAGCTAGCAACGTCCTCGCGTGCACGTGCTTTGAGCATCAGTCGCTCTGGAGAATCTGTGAGGCAGTCATTGCGAGAAGCTTCTCCGTCATTGTGGGGCAACTGAGGGAAACGAAAGTCAGATTTCAAGTGTAAGCAAGGGACTCATTCTAAGGCACCCGCTTTAGCAAAGAAGAAAACATGCAATGTTGTTTATAAGGATCTCATTCTACTTCTAGAGCCAGATACCAAGACCGTTAACATTCCTACTCACCGATCGAGAATAACGCTGGCAAATGATGGGTTCGTGGTGCACGAATTTCCAATCGATAAGTCATGGCAAGAAGAGAAATTTAAAGCTGAAGTGAGAAAGGTCTTCCCGATTTTGGTTTTAAAGTGTGCCAATTTCCGGCGGGTCTAAAACTGCATAGTTGAATTTGCGCGGAATAAATAAATTTTATTATTTTTTATTAAATTATTTGCAGGTCGCAGGTTGCAGGTCGCGGGTTGCAGGTCATTGTTTCACAAATACAGAAAGTATCCTAAACATTCATAAAAGCTAACCTTAGGCCTAAAAACTCTTGTTTAGGCGTAATTAGGCCTAAGGTTAGCTTTTAAGAATGTTTAGGATACTTTCTGTATTGGTGAAACAATGACCTGCAACCCGCGACCTGCGACCTGCAAATTAGACCCGGCGGCCAATTTCATATTTGCCAAAGCATGCTATGGTGAAATTGTTTCCCCAAAAGTTGCCGATGGGATTACAATGAATCCCGCAAGAGTTCTAAGCATTTCAGGGCAAGGAAGTATTTATCTCAGACACGACAAAGTTCTGCACAAGAACTCTGGGGAAGTTGATGGAGACTCAGATTTAAACAGGTGCCCTGGGACACACTGGAGGATGATCTGGGGGATGTCAAAACACCTGAACGACCACAGAGCACAGAACCCCAAACAGTTGCTGATAGTGATGGGCTTCCATCCACTTCTTCTAGTACTTCTGCTATGGATCAAGAGAGAAGCTTCTTTGTACTAAAGGAGATGTTCCTAAAATGAAAGAGGAAGAATTGAAACTTGCCTATGACTGCAGTAATTCTCTGCAAGAAGCTGCATCCTTCCTTGCAGGCAGGAGTAGTAGTCCTGAGCTCGAATCACAGAGCCCACACATGAGCCTGGAGCTATTGATACAAGAGTTGAAGGGGAAGATGAATGATGCTTTCGACCGGAAAAAGCGGAGAGCTGATGAAGAAGAAGATCTTATAGCTGATGCTGTGGCATTTTACAAGAGGCCAGACCTTGACCCTAAAGCTGGCATGCGAGTTGTTTACAGTGGCCAACCAGCCTCTGATACTGGTGGTGTTTCTCGTCATTTCTTTACAGATCTCCTGCATAGGCTATCTGAGAGTTATGTTTCAGGAGAGAGCAGAAAGGTTCCTCTCTACAACACCGATATTTCAATTTCAGGGCTAATGAAGATCATTGGCACAATCATTGTTCATAGTGTGCTGCATGGAGGCCCTGGATTCCCATTCTTTTCTTCAGCATTATAATTTATTGGTACCTTGCAACAGGGAGTGTGGATGCAGCCGTACAGCAATTGTGCTTTGACAACTGTGCAAATCCCAACTATAAGGACGTTGTGCTTAATTAAGGTAGGTGAGTGTGTGTGTGTATGTTTATCCCACAAGCTGCTATGCATATGTTAAGGGGAATATTTGAGCTATTCCCCTTATCTTTTACTGAATAGCATTGCATAGTCCAAATTTTCTACACCAACCAAAACCAACAGCCCAGAAATGTTGCTATTTTGATTGATACATGGCAGCAAGCCTACATTATGTATTTGAAAAAGAGGGGTAGACTTTTTCTTGGAGGGAGGCTGGGGAGTTAGGGGAAGGGGTGTGGGTGAAGAGTGAAGAGAGATAGCTGCACCCTCAACTGCTCTCAGCCCATGCCCCATATCCCCAAAATAGATCTGCCGTGATGTAGGCTGGTTTACCCTTTTTCACTCAACTTTACTGCCAATACTGTAGATGATACTTTTGCTAATGCACATAGTGCTGTGTTTCCATTGACTCTTTTAGATACATGTACAACCGTAAGTGTTCTACTGATAGTTTCAAAGGACTTTGTGCCTGTTTAGATCCGGAATGCTCAGAGTGCTGATGAAATCTCCATGGAGGAAGCTGTTGTAAATATTACGTATGCCTGAGTATGGACTTACAATGGTCTTAAAGGTTAGCAGAAAGTGTTAAACTTGCAGTTGAACTTCTCTTTGTGACCACCTTTTGTAAAGCGACCACTTAAGGACGGTGCCTACTATTGTTATTGCGCATATGTTCTGCGCATCTCCAGATAATAAGATTTCCTATCGCCGATGCTTACTAATACAGAGATATTTTTGCGCGGTTTAAAACTATCCGGAGAAAGTAGATCTTAGTAAGTATTCTTAGTATCCAAAAAGAAAATAGGGGGTAACCATTCATTTTTGAGAGATAATTAAGCTTCAATTTGAGAAAGAACGCCATACATTGCTTTGTAGTATAAAGCTTTTTACAAATATTATTCATGAATTATCTTTGAAAAATGCGTGGTTACCCCCAATTTTCTTTTTGGATTTCGATAACACTTGTTAAGACCTACATTTCCTGCATAATCACACACCGGGGCAAAAATATCTTTAATTAGTAGGCACCGTCCTTAACTTTGATACAAAATTGCCTTGTTTCAGTCAAATCACCGTATCCAAGACATATCTTAAGCGATCACTTCTTTCAGCTGGGTGACCACTTTTCTGGCATTTTAGGTGGTTGCTTACAGGAGGTTCTTCTAATGTTTTACGACACATGCATTTGTGTTAGTAATGTGTAGTGTTAAGACTGTTATGTTACAGTGTGTGGTATATTCCAATAAATTGTCAAAATAATTCTATTGTCATAATACTACTGATTCCAAGATGGGAATAATGTAACTAATACAGTTCTGTACCCTACATTGAAGCATTATACTTGGTATTTTGTTGAGGTTGAGAACTGAGAACTTTTACATGTTTAAGTTTAATTTATGGTATTTGTTGTTGCTCCCTTTTCTCTGTCTCTGTAGAATGAGAACAAGACCTCTCTAATACAAGCCATACTTTTCCATGATGCCATTGGAAGAACAAAGACTGCACTTGATCAGCTAAGAGATGGTTTGTCTTGTTTGAGCTTTCTAGAGAATGTGAATAAATATCCTGCACTTTTTGAAGAACTTTTTGTCTTTTTTGTCTCTAAAGGATTGTCCCTTACAAATGAAGCAGTAGTTAGCCGTCTCAAGTTCCCTACCTCTATGGATGATGAAGAGAAAAGAGTGAATGGTTTTCTGACAGAGCTTCTATTGGCCTCTTCTCAGGATACTCTAAACATGTTTCTGACCTTTGTAACTGGTGCTTCTTGCCTTCCATATTTTGGTCTGAAAACCTTACCCGTGAAATTTTCTGAGCAACCATCTATCTTTGCTTCCACTTGTTTGTGTGAGATTACACTGCCAAAAACATTTGTCGATGAGGATCATTTTAAGTTGTCAGTTGAGGCAGTTTTGAAAACATGTGGAAAGTCATTTAATTGTATTTAAAACATACTAGTAACTTTTTCAAATGCTACTCTTGTTCAAGTATGACAAGTTTTTGTGAACTTTCCGCTCACACTGAAATGAGTACGCCTGGT
>OX421455.1:35373326-35378326 GCA_949126865.1 Montipora capitata | reverse complement strand
AAATCCTTTTGGCAATTAAAGGAGTATACCCAGTGATGTTGCCAAGAAAAAGCTACATGAAGGTTGGTAAGGACACAAGAAGCCTTTCAAAAATTTACCTATTATAATAACCTAAATTTCTTGAATCCGGGCATTTCTGGACATATCTGGGAATAAAGGACTAACAATGATATGATTGCATCTTACCCTGTCATAAAGTTCCACAATCAAGTGATAAGGTGCTTCATCTGAGCCAAATTGTAAATCCACAATACGATCTATGCCCAGCTGAGAAATGTTCACAAGACGACGTGAGCGGATATGCTTTCGGCACTACAAGTGAAATGACAAAATGTTATAATTATCATTCTAGCATCAAAATGATTGCAACAGGTGTTGCTCAATGGGTTTGCAGGTGGAATTCCGAGAAAGCAGACATGGTGCTGTGGTGAAAGCACTCACCGTTCACTTATGTTTTCCAGGTTTCATTCCTAGTCCAGGTAACAAGTGGGTTAAGTTTGTTGGTTAGTCAACTCTGTTGCAAGAGGTTTTCTCCAGGCTCTCTGGTCTTTCGGTCTCATTACAAAAAACAATGATTGGGGAGAAATATCGACTTTTAAAGAGGTCACCAGCTGGATTTGAAGGTAAGGTTAATGTAACATTACTGTGATTCAGTTGCACAGTAGTTATTATCTGTGTGTTATTGTGTGTGTGTGTGTGTGTTATGTTATTTATTTGTTGGAGCAGGTTGAAGTTGTGGCAGCTATTTAGCTGATGTGGACCTGCTATATACCCACCCACCCATATATTCACAGAGGACAGCCACAACACCAGGAACTTCATCCCCTATGCTTCTGGAACTGAGTGTGTGGGTTCTTTAACGTCCCACAGGGAACTAATGAACATGGAAGATGTTTGTGAGAGGGGGCTTACGGTTTTTAGTCCTTATCCGAGAAGACTTGAAAGTCTTTAACCATTTTCGGATGTAATTACAAAGGCAGCACTTTCTCCTCAGTTATTTAAAGACCCGAGTGTTGGTCCGGCCGGAGTCGAACTCACAACCTCCCGCACGGCAGCCCGGTGCTCAACCAACTGAGCCACCGGTGCGCAGTCACAGGTCATTGTTTTACCAATACAAAAAGTATCCTAAACATTCATTGAAGCTAACCTTAGGCCTAAACAAAAGTTTTTAGGCTTAATGTTAGCATTTGTAAACGGTTAGAGTTGTTTCTGTATTCAATTTGGTAAACCAATGACTTGTGACCTGTGATCTGTGTTTTGTACCTGCCCCAAACTGACCTAGGTTGAAATGAAATGGCATATTTTGGTTGCAAATTAACCTAAGGAACAGAATGACTTGCAGCATATACATGTAGCAGCATCCATTGTTCTTTTGTTCTTCTTCTTCCTTGGTATAGAAAACTTTTTCTTTAGGCAGGAATCAAATCAGTGGATAACAGAACTGAAATGACTTTCCCTTTTTTGCTCTTTAGACTGGTATTGGAAGTATGCTGGATGAATAAAACTGAAATTCCTGACCAACTCTCTCAGTGACAAAACCAAGCTGGTTGACTTAGAATTACACACAGCAGTTGTTCTTTTTTCCAATAGGGAAGGTAAAAAATCCATTCTGTCTTTGTGTTTTGCTTAAATTCAGGTGGTGTCTTTCAGTTGGTTAAACTTGCTGGCACCTGACTCTTAGGACATCCCAGGCCCTGGTTCTTAATCAAACGATGTATTACGTTATCCACCTGATATTAAAATCACTATCCTGTGGATGTCATAGCAAAACCAATTGCACTATCCAATGGATAGTGATTTTATAATCCTGTAGATAGCGTTACCGAACTTTTGAACAACCAGGTCTTGCTTGTCAGTCAATCAATTGAATCCTGTAAATTTTGTTGTACCTTCATTGAAAATCCAGATGGCATAAGATTCTTAGGCCAATCAAAATCTGTCGTACCAATCCTATTTCCAGACTCAACCAATAACATAACCTTGAGATCAGTCCTACAAAAATTGAACATAGCTTAGAAATCATAAAACCTAATTAGCGAAGAGAACTTCCACAAAATACTGCTTTCAGGTAAATGAATCATGTTACATATAAGTTATGTGTTTATCAACACTTGCTCTCAATCAGTGTCAGAGGTTTGACTTTCCAATCACCACTTCTGATTTTCTTTTTTTCTTTTTTGAACCCTTTGATGCCTAAACCGGCCACTCTGATTTAGTATTTTACTCGATGTAACGCCAGACGATTTTACTCATCAATGGGGAACCCCCAGGGGTCAATGGGTTAATACGTGTACGTAAAAAAATATGTCAATATCTTACAGTTCATTTCATACAAAACATTAACAATATTTTATGGTATCTTATGAAAAATTAACCCATTGACTCCCGGGACAGATTTTACTCTGTCTAATGCCAGGGAATTTTACTCATCAACTGGGGGAGTCCTGGGGAACACGAGGAGTGTGAATGGGTTAGCAATATCTCCAATATTTATCTCCATTTAAGAAATAAAAAAATATGTGCTGTTTTTCTATCGAATTATAGAAACACGAGCGAAAGTTTGGGAGAACGATAAATGCTGTGGGAACAAGAGCTGCAGGCAAGTGTTTCCACAGCTTTTTCGAGTTCTCCCAAACTTTCACTCATGTTTCTATAACTCAATAGAAACATGGAGAACATGTTTTCTATTTCTTTTAGAAAACAACGCAACGAGAAAAGGAAAACAACTTGTTAACTCTAATTATCAAAATGTAAATTCTCTTTGCTTGCGCAATCACTACGTCAACAGCTCGTGCTAGTTCTGTGTCTCCATCGAGTTATAGAAACAATTTTTAACCAATCAGCGCACGTATTTTCTTAGGACTGTTTTCTAATACAAAACATTAAATTAACTTACTTCCCCAACCGGATCAGATAGGTCTTGTTATCAATATCATAGACATTTGCTACCCTCATTCCCAGTAGGCTAAAAGGACCAAGAAGAAAAATATTAACAAAAACAAAGAGCAACTGCAGAGCCACCTCATGCAAATTAATAATAATAATAATAATAATAATAATAATAATAATAATAATAATAATAATACAAAGTAACACATACAAAATATCATGGGATTTTAATATCCAATGTGATCTCATGATTGAACATAGAAGACCGGATTTGATTCCAATAATTAGACAAAGTAAACAGAATGGCACTCATCATTTGACCTGGCGATACCAGGTGATAATAGAGTTGGAGAGAAAGAAATGGAAAAGATCACAAAATACCAAGAACTAAAGAGGGAAATCATCAGAATGTGGGCCTTCAAAAAAGTCAGTTGTACCAGTAGTTGTTGGTGCATTGGGGACTGTATCAAGAAGACTAAAGGGATTTTTGGAAAAGATTGGTACGTTAATAACCATGAAAACATTACAAAAAACTACCTTGCAGTACTTGGGACAGCGAGAAAAATCAGAAACGTGTTGGATATGAATGAGGCCTAAGGACCTTAGGTTGCAGGTAGCAACTTTCTTTTAGGTCCAACCCAGCAAAATAATGTAGACTGTGTGGAAAAGTATATAATAATAATAATTAATAATAATGATAATAATGATAATAATATTATTATTATTATTACTATTATTATTATTATTATTATTATTATTATCATTATTATTATTATTATTATTATTATTATTATGTAATTATAAATAATTATTGGTCTCGGACAAGGGTCTCCAACAATTTGACAGGGATGTTCCAAATAATTATTTTCCGACCCTCCTTGTGGGGAACGATTTCGGCACTTTATGAATTCTTCTCGTAGGAATCAGTCAGCGATGAAATTCCATTTGACTCGTCTCCTAAATAATCGGAAAATCGCAACCTTTTTCCATATCTCCTAAAATCTCTAAAATCGGTCTGTAGGAATCGCTTTTTTTCATTTCTTGATATTCCTTAAAATTGACTTTCAGGAATCCTTTTTTCCAAAAGAGTCGATAGGTATGAGTCCGCTCATCCACAGGGATGGTTCGGATATATTATACGATAGGAAGTGGAGAGTTCGAGGGCACCTCCGAGAAAAGCAAGAGGCAAAGCGGCACAAATACCTTTCTTTCAACTCCGTTATTATCGCACAGAGGTCGACTGTAGTGAATCGCGTTTTCATTTTACTGAATTAATCTTCGAGGAAGGTAAAACAGCCAGGGGATCAACTGACATCAGTTTCTTCTTCCTTCAAATTCATCCGCCATGTTGAATCTCAGCAGCATTTCACCTCCATTGATAAATACTCTGCGTGAAGGAACACGTAAAATAACCAAGTATGCAGAGGCATGCACACAGGACTCCCAAGCTCAGGCTAAGGGAAAGCCAACAAAAATATAAGGATTTGTATAAGAATCACGATAAAAGACTTGAGAAGATAATTATACAAAAAAATTCTCAATTATAAAGCCTAAACCTATTGCCATTGCGGGTCGCTTCTTTCCTGTGTTTTTTTTTTTTGCAGATTCGACACGATTGGAGCCATTTTCAATTCCTCGGTTGTCAACCCAAGGCTGCACACGCTATTATCGGGAGCCCACCAAATTGAGTCAAATATTCCTGGATAAAATGTTCCCATGGTTACAATTCCACGTCGGAATCAATTGCCAAAGATTAAACTATCATTTCACCCACCAACAAAAGCAATAGGGAGCTCAAGCACGCGAGATTTTGAGACATATTTGGCATATTATGCAATTGGGAATCCTTATGTGATATAAGGCCAGATTGCCACCATCATTTTGATGCTAGCAGGACGTCAAACGCGATGTTTGACGAGTTAGCCGAAAGGTTTCTGATGAGTACCTTGGAAGGGATGAAACATACGTATGTAAGGCTAGCCACATGATTATGCATTGTGAAATTATTACACTTTTTCAAACGTGTACAAATAAATAAACTATGTATAAATATAGATGTAATATTCCCGTCCTATTTGCTCTGAGGCGCTATGGTCGTGTTTTCATGCTCT
>OX421455.1:35318326-35368326 GCA_949126865.1 Montipora capitata | reverse complement strand
GGTTGGCTGCAAGATCTGGCATGTCCCTGGTAGCAATTACGATCAGATGCAAAAGATGTGCGGTGAGTGTCTTGAGTGCTACAGATACGTGAAGAATGCCCTTGCCAAAAAACAGTCCTTGAACTCATCTAAACGGGAGGAGCGACGAAATCCCAGCAGCAATTATGCAATTAAGTATTTGACGCCAAGAAGTAAGTCCATTCGTCTCGGGAAAACAAGGAAACTACGATCTCGAATGACTAAAAAAGTCAGGAGACTGTACAAGCAAACGAGCATTGAATTGCCACAGGAGCAGTCGTCGGAGCTTTGTAAGCTGGTTCAGGAGATAGAAAATTCGAACGAAGGGAAGCAAGAGCTTGAAACGATTTTTAGCGAGGGGAACCAGCTCACGGATAAGAAGGGTTGCAAAGCAGGAAATTGCGTCAAGGGTATTTGGGAGAAAGATAGGGACGGTTTCTTTAAAGATCAAAGAAAAAATGGTGAGTTTTAAAGCAATCTTTATGTTTTTAATTCCAAGATGTACTTTTCAAGGTTTTCTTTCACTTCGTTAATTAGCCTCTGTTTTGATCATAGTATGTTGCTTGTGCCTCTTTATATACATATGCCCTATGCACATTAACAAATCATGTTTATTAAACAAGGTTCCAAAAAAGTCACGAAGTTGACAAAGAATTCAAGTGAACTTTAACTTGTTTTTATATTTGCCCTAAATTTGTAGTTGACAAAAACCAGCAAACAACTTTTTGCAAAGAAATCAGTATTTTAAACCATAGATGTTTACACAAGTTTTAAAACAATTTTGTTCAAGCTTTGGTGTGAATGGGGATTAGTCTGTTAGCCAAGTTCAAGGTCTGTATGATAGGTCTATAGAGACCTAATAGGATGTTCATAAATATGGCTTTCTTTCTCCAGGACAATAAATATGTGGAAGACAAATAAATTTTGTAGATGTTAAAAACTTTGTGTAATGTTATGGTAATTATTAGATGAAGCAAAGTACAATTAATTATTACATTTTGTGGCCTTTTTGGTGGTGATAGTTGAATTGAATAAAAAAGAAAGGCCTTGTTTTAAAATTCTGGTGTCTACCTTGAAGTTACGGACCAAAAAATTGACCAATCACAGAATAAGAAATATAAGAAATGACTCAGTAAAAAAAACTTTCAATGCTCGTAATTGTAAACTCATATTGTTCTATAATTCTCTCCTACAGTTACTGGAAAAAATGGAAATCGTTGGTCAGCAGTAACCATTCGAGTTGGTGAGTGTTTACAGAGGTTGAGATGAGTGCAGTCTGCATTCTGTTGCCTGTACAAGAAGTATGACTTTTCTGTCAGAACCAAAAGTGAACTTGACCATTGTTGAGCATGATACCATTGGATTTTCTCACTTTTTAAGTTTTGGCTGATCTGCATGATGCAGCATATCAAACATGAGACACATTGTTTCATCCGATTTCCAAGCAACAATAAGTGAGTTGAAAACGTGAAGTTTCCTTTAGTATTTATGGAATTCAAGGTGTCTCTGGATATCAGATGAAACACAGTGTTGAAAAAGCTGACGTTCCCAAAATTTGGTGATTTAAGATCTAAATTATTGTTCATGGTAATGATTTCCTTCAATTTCCCTTCATGAACTATTAATGAGTTGGAGAATGCTATTTGAACATAACAAAGACAAAGCTGCTCACAATTTAAATTAAAATTAGAAAAGAAGTGGAAAACTTTAATGTTATTTGAAATTGTAGTTATTTATTTTAATTTTTCTTCTCTAAAAACCATTTACCTTTGTTAAATTTTAAATGACGTGAATTTATTACTTGTTGTCCATTGTCATTACTTATTACTCTTAAAGTAATTTTATTTTTTTTTTACTGTTATAATAATTTATTTGTTGATGTATGTTGACATTCAATAGAAGTTAATTTACAAAAATCATTTTTTCTTTTTATTTTTTACGTATGCATAGCCCTGGCTGTTTACACCAGGAGCCCTTCAGCATATGAGGCATTACATAATCTGAAGATTTTGCAGTTGCCTCACTCAAAAACCTTGAAGAAAGTCATCAAGGCTGGTTCTGAGAAGGCTGGTATTGATGAAGAGTATCTGCTTAATCAGCACAAGACCTACACTATGTTCCAAAAAGAAAGAGAGAGGATAGGCCATCCCAGACCATTAGGGCATGGAGTAATGATGTGGGATGAAGTCAAGGTTTGCACTAAGCTTATTTTCTTCACAAGTAAACCCCTGAACAAAAATGTAAAAATTGTTTATTAAACTGGTGAATTGGTGAGTTTTTCTTTGTTTGAACATGAATGTAGATGTATCGCGTGAAGTTCAATGAAAGGTGTTAAATATAATTTGTTAAGTAAATCAAGTTTGAATTGGATGTTTTTGTTTTTGTTTTTTTTTTTCCTCCACATAACCAGAAGAGGTAGTTTTGGATCTAAAAAGTGACTTAGAAGCAAATGAAGAATAATAGTAGTCTGTAAAGCTGGATGGAGTAAATAAAAATGCTGTCAATTGCATGCAATTGAAAACACTTCATGTGTGTACATATTTCATGAGATTTGCAAATTTTCTGACATAGTGTATTAATTTTCAATATAATTATTTTATTATACACTGCAGATTCAGATGAAAATTGCCTGGAATCTCAAAGGGGCTGGCATTACTGGCTTTAGTACCTCAGAGGATGAGCTGAAGGTGCTACACGATGTGTTCAGCACAGCGGTGGAGCCTGGTGCCCAGAAAGCGTCTTACATAGTGCAGTTCCTTTGGAGAGACCTAACCTCTAACTTTGATTTAATTGGTCCTTACTTTCCTGTTGGAAGTTCTATGCAATCCAGTGTTTTGCAGGAGTTTTTAATGCTTACTCTAAAAGCACTAACCAGTTATGGCTTTAAGGTGTCAATTATGCTGTGTGATGGAGCATCATCAAACCTTACTTATGGGCTCCTGGTACTTATGGGCTCCTGCAGCATTACGTACCACGCGAAACTAAAACACTGTAAAATAGAGCCTGATCGCAGGTTACTTTTATTTTCAACATTTCAAAACAGCAAAAATATTCCAGCATATTTTGTGACTGATGAATAGCACTGGTGATGCTTTAAAAATGCTTGGAAGCTTTGGACGTTCTTCTAGAAAGCTTTGGGCTTTTCTAAACTGTTTCGAATACTTTAAGTAAGAGAACATAAAATCGAACGTTTTGCAATGAAATATTAATGATCAAAATATTTACTTCAGTTTCCCTGTTGGCTTAGTAACCGGGTTAACAGGGGTTATAGGACTCTTGCAATTTAACCAATCAAATCATGCGATCAACTACCGGTATGTGTAGATAAAACAGCTTGTTATATACCGATTGCAACTGAATATATTTCACTCGTTAAAGGTTCCTGGCTGCGGCCAGGGAGAGAGTGTCACCTGAGAGGTGTCTAATCAAAGCTCGTGAAGAAGGCATCTCCATCATACATTTGCTACAAGGTAAATGAGTTTTTTTCATTTAGGGAATTGTTAAAATATCTTCTACTGGAAATCGATTTAGGTAACACTTCGAGAACCTGTGATAAAATGGTATATGAAATGAACTGCCGATATGAAATCAAGTGAAGCTATGATCTTCGCAGTTATGAACGCAATTTTTACAATTGGGTAGAGAAGCCTGAAAAATTCAGGACCCCGTTGAAGTCCTGAATTTTTCAGGCTTCTCTACCCAATTGTAAAAATTGCGTTCACTGAACTGCGAAGATCATAGCTTCACTTGATTTCGGGAACCTATTGTTCGAGGTCTTTGAGCAATCGTCTTGTTTAAGTTCTTTTACGCCAATTCTGGTTTTACATTTTATCGTTTTCAAACATATGTGATTTTTATTTCCGTTGGATTTGCTCCAAGGAGCCATAGTCATTTTTCCTGCTCTCCGAGGATGTGATGATTGATGATTAGGGTTTTTTCTTTGTCTCAGTTGATCTTGTTATTTGTTTCGTCATGATGATGTCAGCTAGAATTGCATCATTTTTGAATATGAATAAAGCCCCATTTACACGAGCAAGTTTTCCTTGACAAGGAAAAATTGCTCGTGTAGATGGGGAATAGTGGACAAATTTTCCTTGTCAAGGAAAATCTGGCGTGCTAGCTTTTCCTTGACAAGGAAAAATTGTCAAGTCTGAAATTTGCTCGTGTAGATGGACAACAAGGAAAATGTGACAAGGATATTATTGATTTGCAGCACTTGTCAAGGAAAACTTGTCATATTTTTCATTTACACTACCAAGGAAAACTTGTCAAGGAAAACTTGCTAGTGTGTACAGTCGGCAAGTTTTTCTTGACAAGTGGACTTGTCAAGGAAAAATTGCTCGTGTAAATGGGGCTTTAGGGTTTTTCCCGAGTTGTCGTTTCGATTTCACAATTAAGTAATTTGAATTCACTTACAGAACACTGAAAACTAAACAAGTTTGAGTTTGTTGTAAGAGGAAGAGGGAAAAGTGAGCATGTCAGAGTCAAAGGCGACAGCTTTGTCGTTTTTTGAAGCAGTCGAATGTTTTGGCATGGACCTGAGATCGGTATGCTAATGCCGCAGCCGGATATACATGGGAGGGGTTCTTTCCTTGTCCTTTTACTTCCGTTTCAGCTTTTCCACTTTGCAAAACACCAAGAATGTTCTAGAATGATTCGTTGTATGTAACTTGATGTGACTGAAACGTTTCTTGAGGCGGCTGTGATGGTGGGTTCGTACACAAAACGAAAAACAAACAATAACACAAACACGCCCTTCCCACAATTGCGCAACGCACAAGCATGAAACTTATAAACGAAAATAGTTAAAGATTTTAATTTAGGAGAGGGAAAAAAAAATTGTAGATCCTAATATTATCGGAAAAAAAGAAAAACCTAAATTTGCTTAATATTACACAGACTAATTAGGGTACTTAAAACTAACCTCACTTAAATAATTGTCTATTCCTTTACAAAACTGAACGATAACACTAATTATACTAATTACTTTACTCTAATGTTTACAGTCAAACAGTTCAGTCCTGTGCCAAACTAGTAGCAAAACCTTCGACAAGTTCTTTCCCACCTCGGCGCTTCCTTCTCTTCCGGCAATCAATTTCTTCTTTCACACTTTACTGCAGCCGCGTCACTTTCTTCGAGTTTTCTCTTCTTCTTGCTTATCTCAAGCTTCAATTCTTTGAAGTGTTTTCCTCACTCGCCGCCACTGACAAAGGGGTTTTGTCATCAATTCTTCCAGCAGCTCCCGCTATTGGCTCTTAGCAGTCTTCTCCGTTCTTTTCCCTTTTTGCCCTCAGGCTTTCGCTCTTCAACTCTTTGCTTTCCTGTACGTCAACAAACCTTGCGCCACTTCAACAACCAACCAACGCCCACGACTTTTTACATCTATATATAGTTAACTAATTCATTCAAATTACGACTACAAGCAATGACTACATTACAACACTTAGAAATTCTATAACACTAAATCGGATAATGCATAATACACTAGGGAATCGTACAATTGGTAATTAACACTCACACTAACGAACAAGACGAGTGGCTAAAACTATCTACAAACTGGTGACAAGAAAAATAATTACGTGACAGCGTCGTTCCTTCAAGAAATCGTTAGAATCGTGGACCTTTTTAAACGATTGAACAAATCAACTAAGTAATAATCAAAATGTTTCCTTGGAAGCATAGTAACCCGGGTAGACTACTCTGGGGCCAACATCCTATAGCATGGAAATTACGTAAGACTGTGCATATAGCACAATAGTTGCTACTGAATAAATTTCACCAGAGGTTCCTCGCCTTGGAAAGGAATTAAACCTCAAAGGGGTATTTAATGAAGACTAACTTGAAGAAGGCCCTTTCCACTTATTGAAGGTAATTTATTTGTGAGATTAGGAATTATGATTGCGTTGTCTGTCAGAAGAACCTAGTCAAGCGATCATTTCAATAGATGATCAGCATGAGGATACTTCAGTGAAATTCTGTATATAAACAAGCAACATTTATCAGCAATTAATAATCTATGTTTTTGTTTGCTATCGGTTGTTTGGAAGTCTAATTTTAGCAATTTACACTCATAGCCATCCAGGCTATGAAGTCTGTAAAGCAAGCGAAAATTGTTTCAGTTTTGGTCAACTACGTGTCTTTGTTAACACCAGATCATTGTACACTACTATCGGCGTCGTAAATTTACATGACGATTTTCTCTAAAAATTTGTCTGGTTTTAAAGCTTGTGAAACTGGGGGTTTTCCCAGTTCTACTTTCATTTCAATCGTACTGGAAGCGAGGAAAAAAATATGCCGCCTCTCCATTTCGAGGATCGCGAAGTACTCGGAATCGCGAGATCTCACGCGCGAAATAGCAGCGACACGATGGGTGGGAAAACAGATGTCTGGGTCTCGCGTGTAGCAGCTCGTTCATGTGTGACATGTCGTGACCATGATTGCAAATCGCACTTCCGTGTCAGGTTTGCAGGTTGCAGGTAGAGAATTTCTTCTCGCCCCATTCCACTTACCTCTGCATTTATTGTATGATTATTTATCAGGTTGTCCGGCCTGAATAAAGCGGGCCTTAAAGGCCCCGCTTTCCAGTTTGGAAGCTTACCGGGCCCTGCCTTTGAGGACTGAGGATGGTTAAGTTTAAAAATGAACAATTGAACTTCTTCAAGATCGCGTCCCTTGTCACAGATGAGTTCCCGAAGGCCCTACGTGAGACCTTTAAGTCCATGTGGAACTACAAATATGGACTTTCTGGTAAACCTTGGGATGATTCTGAGGCTTTGAGAAAGTTTTTTCGGGCTAAAGAAGGTGGCTCAACTCAAGTTCCCACCCAGAATTCATACGAGGAATGGGATTGCACGGCATTGTTCAAAGCAACCATTTTTGCCAAGTCGTTCACCTTGCCAGACAGTGCAGGTAGTCTCAGGACTCTTGACGACTTGTATGTGAAGCCCAGTAGCCCACCCCACGGAGGATTTCACTCCTCTGTAGTTAGCCCATCTGGAAACCAAGACGAAACATTCGCTCTCGCGATTGACCAACTTCGTCGTTTGAGAAATTCGTTTGCTCACTCAAAAAAAGCAAACGTGGACAGAAAAGCCTTTAACCTGTTCATACATCGCACCAAGGAAGCGTTCAAGGCCCTCGGGCACAGCATTGAGCCCATTGATGCTGTTGTGAAAATGACTGAATCGGACTTGATTTACTACTTGAAAGTGGCCCTTGGAGTTGGAGTTGGTTTATTACGCTAGGCCGCTTTATTCTAAGTGACTGCATAGAGAAAAAGGGAAAACTTAGCCAGTCGGCATCACAATATTGCTTTCAACCTTTTCAAGTTTAAAGTATGGAAGTCTTCAATGCCAGCATATATGCACAATTCGTAACTTCTCTGAGACCTATGCCAGCTGGGGCTTTAGATTCCTTGAGGATTTAACCCCTCTTGCTTGGTTGATGGGGCTGCAATTGCAAACATACTTCCGGCTGTCGATTGAGACAGTCTCGTGTCCCACAGGGCTCAAAAAGACCTTTTGCTTTGACATCAAGTTAAACAGAATTAAAACGACTTCTTCAAAGTGCCCTTTTTTGCAAGACCAAAGATGATTTTGTAAAAATCATGGGTGGTGTAAACCGGTTTTCAAAAACCAATCATTGTGCAAATTCACATTTTTTTTGCATCTGGCCTTACACGTTTTAAAAATAAAAAAAAGATAGGTCGTCATCTCTTCAAACTAATTGGAAGTTAAGAATAATAGTGGCAGAAAAGTGAATGAGTCGATCCAGGAAGATTCGCATTATACTAATCAACTTGATTTTTGACAAGCAGACCAACTGAATCGTATAATGCTTTAAAGCGTTTGAATAGCAAAATTATCATAGTAGCTAATACCCGTTTTACAAAAGGTGCTTTGACCGCAATTCAGCGCTAAACCCGGTCCTTCTCAATAGCTGTTATTACAGTTGAGCCCGCGTTTCAGCGGTTTTCGTTTCAGAGCGCGCGGAAGCGAGGCTTTCGAGTCAACACTCGATCAGACATAGCCAAGAGTAAGAGCGTGCGAAATGCAAAAATCCAGAATTTTAGTTTTTCTCAGAAGAAGAGAATAAACTGCAGTGGTAGATTGGTAGGTTAACACATATGCTATACAGTGTCTTGCCATACTTTCCACGATAAAATTAGGCCAGACAATCCTCAAATTACTCGAAAAAAAAGCGGAAGAAACAGTCAAAAATTAAGAAATCACACAGTCCTTCGATAAGAAATTCTTACTTTGACCCGAACGAAAACCACGTTTTCGCGCCTTCTGAAGAGAGCTTAAGAACGCCCGTTTTTGAGACGCAGACGGCAACCGGAAGTGAGCTGTTTTCCCTTTTAACTTGTTTACACACAACCACATTTACTTTGCTAAGATCATTTCCTCCTTACAGAGGATTAGTATAAAAATCTGGGAGACACCACTGTCCTGGCACGCGAAAATATCTCTTCCGGTTGCCGTCCGCGTCTCAAAACCGCGCTTGCTTAAGCTCCCTAACAAACACCGCTGAGACGTGCGCTCAACTTTAATAACAGCTATTTGTTAAATCGTTAGTTTTTGAAACCGTGTAATTGTCACCGAATGTCCCACGTGTTTTTGAGCCATGTGAAAAAGTGGTTACTCCTTCATTCACGTAAAATGTAACACGTAACACTAGTCGGAATTTTAGATTTGATCGGCAGAAATTAGTCCAATGGACTTACAGAGAAGGCGCAACTTATCAGAACAAAATTTCTCAGTAAGTTGGTAAAATCAGTGAAAGAAAAGGATCTTAACTTAATACTTTCACCAAGGCTAGGTATTGCACGCTTTCTACTTTTAACCTGGAGAGGAAGAATACAGCATTGAAATGCCGCCTGGCTAAATTTTCCATTTTTCTTAGTATAATAATATAGTACAGTGTTAGTGATGTAACTTGAATTAACGCACTTTATATTAACTACGACCATTTAAGGTAAGGAAGATAAAAAGCTTTTCAGCTGGCTGGCTATGGTATGGTAGCTGGCTGAAAAAAAGTATTGTTTATACTGCGAACATTGCCTTGATCACTTCACAGATCCATGCATTTGCCTACATGCCTATGCAAGGCCCCACAGCTGCTGTCGAGGCCTTGTGCTTTACAGCTGCACTCTGCATTGACTTGGGTAAGCCATGATTATGACTCCGTAAAAGGACGAAAGCGCTTTCCATGGCTTCCCAAGGATTTGCTTTGGTTGTAGGCTGTGTGCATGTTTAAGGCGACCACTAGTGCATGGGTTAGTGCTAATGGTCGGTAGTGTTCGCAGGTCAAACATTACTTGAGAGACAAAATGAGGGTTTTCGACATCAGAGATTTTAGCGCTATATAGGTCTTTTCCACATGCATTCCCAAGCATGGTGCTTAAAAACTGCATGTTGCATAGACTTGGCTGGACCATGGTTATGACTTCTTATATATGATAAGGACGAACCCAACTTTCATGGCTCTGCAAGAATGAGCACAGGTAGTAAGCTTGGCGCATGCGTGATTGGTCATGAGTGCGCCATTAGTGATTGGCCTTTAGTGCGTCAGAGTTAAAGAGTTGTTGGTAAATGTTGATAAAAGGTAAAAGTTGGAATGTTTGTTTGTCGTAATGTATCTGTAGATCGTTAAAAAATTGCAGTCGTTTCGTCTAGAGTGAGCCGTAACTCCGCCTCAATGTATCTTTCATTATCTTACTCATAACAAAAAAAGCAAAAAGAACAAAAAAAGGAACAAAACTTTTTTTTTAGTAGAAACTAACGGTAATGGAACCTTTTGAAAGGTTATTCATACAAGAAGCAAGATTTTAATTGCTGATAATAAAGTACTTTAAAAAGTCGAGCACTCGTCTCATAACTTAATACATAGGCTCCCTAAAGAGTGATTTTGTGTGGCCAAGATAGCCAGTGGTAGTTGTTGAACTTGAATTGCCGGCAAAAACGAAAAGCTTGAGGGTGGGGCGTGACAGGGGGTCAAAACTTCCCGCTTCTCGTACCTTTTTCTCTCACTTCCCACACTTTTATCTCCCGGCTCTTGCCCTTTTCAGTCCTGCTCCCGTCCCTTATAAGTTAGGAGACTCAAAACACATCTTCATCATTTAGCTACCTAATTCTTAGGTGACGACGGTCTTAATTGTTCCAACTTGCAGTTCTGAATTGTCTCGTGTTCTGATACTGATACACGTTTCCTGGGGCGGATCCAGGTTTTTACAAAATGGGGTACGATTAAAGGTGCCTCCCAACGCCCCTCTTGGAAACCCGGGAAATTTTGGAATTTTAGTCCTCGGAAACGCGTTTTCAGCAATCAGTCCGGTGTTTGTTGGGATCATAAAGTCATTAAAACATGGAAGTGGGATATGACGAACTTGCAGCGAAATGTCACCACATAGTGAAATCTTTAGTCCGTTCTGATTTACGGTCATAAGGAGCAAGCTCCCAAGACGGTGTTCCATGCACAGACTCAGATCTTTCACTACCACACCGAAAAATGGTAAGACCTATTAAAATGCAGCAGTTACGCTACGGCCGCTTGACATTTCATGACCTATGACGTAACCATCGTGAAAGGGTTTAATATTTCACTGGAAGTAAGCCTGTTTTTCAGCCCAAGCGCGAATTTTTGTTTGCTTGATTGCTCAGAAGACTCTAATGCAAGTCAGATATCATTTGAGTTCTTGTTTTTTTAAAGTATTGTAACGCATTAATAAATGACAACAAGTAGCGTTTTGCACTTCTCTCCCGCTTCCCGCCTTCTTAGAACTCCCGCATCCCACCGTTTTCTCTCCCGACTCCCGTATCCCTCCCGCGCCTGTTCTCCCGAGCTCCCGCCCCCCTGTCCCCTCCAATTATAAGGAAACAGATTGCATTCCACGCCTACCCCACATTCCTAGATAGATAGATAGATAGATAGATAGGAAGCGAAAGTCGTAAGGGCGTAACCCGACGCTTGTAGGATAAATTAAGTCTTGGTGAGATGAAAGCAGGTTATATTATTACCTGGGATACGTAAAGGTATAGCGAGTCATGAAATAAGTGCCTGATTGGTCGTTTTATTGTACGGTGAAAATGGTGTAAAGTGAAACCTCTATTAAACAGACACCCTTGGGACCTTGCCAAGTGTCCGCTTAATAGAGGGTGTCCGCTTAGGGGCTTGTCAGAAATTAGCAGGGCAGGGAAGGGGGTGGGGGGGGAGGGGTGGAGATTTTCAGTAAAGCTGCGAAAGTAAAATGGCCCTCCCTTGGTAAGGGATTGAAATGTCTTGACCCTCCCTTGGAACTCATCCTAAAATTCTCTGACACCTCCCCCTCCCCCCAATTTGTTATACAGTTGTAGAAGAAAACTTGTTCAGCACTTTTAATAAAGCAAACCTAACATGCAAGTGATGTCTCTGTTAGAAAAACAGGACCAAAAAAGCTTTAGATCACCAGGATGATAATAGTTTTTACCACTGGAAACCAAGATACACGAACTACGTTCAAAACTATCAATAGCTTGACTTGTTCATATGGCAGGACATATTTCGTGTGGCATGATTTTCATACTGTACCTGGTTTGTATTCGTGTTATAACATAATATTAAAGCAACTCTTTATGATCAAAGCGGCTTAATTCCTTGTGACCCTCCCACTTTTGCTGTCTATTTTTTTCATGGCCCTCTCTTTTGAAGGGCTCAAAAAACTGTCACCCTCCCCGGTTTTCCACCCCCCCCCCCCTCCTCCCTTCTAATTTCTGACAAGTCCCTTAATAGAGGTCTGCATAAATTGCACAATATTCGTTAATTATTAGCACATTAAACGCTTTTCATCCTATCAAAAAAAAACATTGCAGATTGTTAAACAGCTCTCCTGAGTTTAGGTTAGAGGTCAACTTAAATGTATCTGTAATCTTTCTCCGTTTTCAAAACAGCAACGATGTATAATACTCTACAGAAATTTTGCGTTTTCTCTAAGCGTCACAGTCGTGTCTTCACATTATTTTCCAAAGCTAAGAAATCGTGAATTGTGGCTTGCTTCTGGTTTGGAAGAACTATTTCCTGCAGCAGATCTGTTGAGTTTGAAAGGACCAGTGAAAGATTCTCATTGCCTATAGATCTTATACCGTCATTCCAGAAGCTTTTCTGAGGTTGGTGGCGCTTCTCAATTGGATTTAATTTCTGGTGCTTTCTCTTCCTCTTCTTCGACACACGGCGCTTTTGCACGGATTTCTTCTTCCATTTCGTCTTCATACATCCGTAAACAACACTTCTTCCCGCACTTTTGCTCTCCATTCTGGATCAGACGTGTCAACGAGGCTATATTAATTGTTTTTTGGCATAGGGGTCCACTTAATAGAGGTTTTTAATATTACAAATCAGCGAAATAAAATGCATTTTGGTGTCCGCGTCCACTCAATAGAGGTTTGTTATTAAGAGACGCTATTTTCTGGAGCTGACTAAGTGTCCGCTTAACAGAGGGTGTCCGCTGAATAGGTGGTCTGCTTAATGTAGGTTTCATTGTATAAAGCGTTTCCACATGACGTCACGGTGGCCATGATGGTATTCCAAAACAAGAAATAGCGGACATGATGGTGCACCAAACTAACCCTCCGGGAATTTATCTCTATGTTTATGCAAATACTTAATTTGTTTCAGTAATCCAATATGGCTGCTGATCACTTGAGTGAAAACACTCTATAGCATTCGGCTCAGTTTTCGGACTATTTTTTGGGGAGGAGGGGGGGGGGGGGGGGTGGGTGGAGGTCGCGATTTGGCTGCGCATGCGTAAGATTTCTTTGCCTCGTAGTAGGCATCATTAAGAGGAAATCGTGATGCCCACTAAACCGAAGACGGCTGCGCGACAGATTAACCGGGAATGCATGTGTGAACGGAAACGGGTTCTCGTGTTTTCGTTGCACGCAATGCGATATCCGGTCATTGTATAACTCGGTAACACATCTTACCGAGATAATTACACTATTCTACGATCGCACTTTGGAATTATAAATGAAGATTTTGGACTTCGGACTCGGACTTCGAACTACGGACTTGAAACTGGATATTGAGCAAAATATTATAACATAAAAAAACCCACTGAAATACTGTGAACTTTAACGGAAATTGGCTAAAAATCCCTCGAGCAAAGTATAGGCTCTATCTCCTCTTTTTCGGGTCGCAAGTCGAATTTACGTTGCACTACTGACACTCTTAAGCAAATTGCGTTGTCATGTTTGCAAGATATTATATAGACAACGAAACGATTTTCCAACCCCTCCAAAAGCTCCTCTGAGTTTCGTGTTTTATAGGACTACGGGATGGGGTGTCGTGAAAAAAAAAATGAGCGGAGACAGGGATAGTATAGTATACAGACGGAAGAGGAAAGAAGTAGAAAAAAAGAAAGAGAGGATAGAAGTGAAGGAAAGGGAAGAAGAGGAAAGAGAGGGATGAGAGAGGAAAAAAAGAGACTGTGTGGCTTCCTAGCTCAGTTGGTAGAGCCCTGAACCAGCATCGCACGGGTCATGAGTTCGAATCCGGTTGAAGCCGCGTGAATTTTTTAGGTGACTATAAATTGTTCAGATAAGTAAGAGGATCACTTCTCTCTTACGGCTATAACCGGCCCTTCAAAATATACATTTCTTTCAGAAGAAGTATAAGATTATTAAGTCACTAATTTTGAAATGCAACTATGAACGGTAAACGGTGTCATAGACCCTTTGCATAAATGACAATGTACATCCTAAGCCTCACATTCATGTGAAAAATCCTTTGTCTAGAAACATAAGTACGAAGCTAAGGATGAACAAAGTATTGTTATTCTAATTTAGGCGCCATTTATGCAAAGGCTCTATGCGCCCGTGAAAAGGGTGATAAGCTCCAGTTACTTGGCAACTGCAGAAACCATCCGACCGGTGTTACGGAGGTCGTCGGTTCGAATCCTGCCAAGGATGTCCTTCGGTCCGTCGTCAAGCAACTACCGTAACATCTTGATTTAATTTTATTTTAGTTGCACCAGGGTGGTATTGGGCTCATCAACAGAGCGAGAAGCCACTTTACACATAACCCAGACTCGTACCCAGTCGCTATTTACGTGCTTTTTTGGGAAAGAGGATTGGATACTAGGTTGGATTAAGGCGCGCGAAGTGTCATGGGAAGGGCCCATAACTCCCCGAGCGCTCCACTTTATCCAGACCGCTTTCGCTTTGAAACCCGTAAATAGCGACTGGGTACGAGTCTGCGGATTGGACTTATTCAGCAACAGAATGGGAACGTCAGTGGCGAATGCGCGCGCAGAAAAAATACCAATGAAAATTCAAGAGTTTATAAACAAGGGTTGTGAGACGGGGCTAAAGGTTTTTTGCTCTTATTCGAGAAGACTTGAAAGTCAAACCATTAGCGGAAGTAATTATAAAAGTAGTATTTTCTTCTCGGTTATCTAAAGACCCTGAATGTTTGTTCCGCCAGGGTATAAACGCGCGACCTCCCGCCTCCAATGTTTCACCAACTGATCCAACGGCTACAGGCGGTTTATCGAAGCAAAACTAAAGGCGCCCGCAAACGAGGAAACAAATGTTTCCCCGTTTTCGGTCCCAGGGCTTTGGAAAACATAGTAATAATAATAACAACTTTATTTTGTGTCATTGGATTTAGCATAAGAGCACTAATTGGGGACATTAACGAAATTAACTCGAATCAAATCAATTGAAATCAACTATTGTTTTTTTTTTCTTGTAAGGAAGGTGCAACCGGAGTACCCGGAGAAAAACCTCTCGGAGCAGAGTAGAGAACCAACAAATTCAACCCACATATGACGCCGACTGGAGTCTGGGAATTGAGCCCCGGGCCACATTGGTGGGAGACCTGTGCTCTCACCACTGCGCCCTCCCTGCGATAAAATGAAAGCCTTGCGATGATAACCCTTTCCAAGTTTCGTCTCCCGAGGTCATATTCATAAAGATCAAAGGCGATTTTAAAGCAAATGTACCTGACTCAGTGGCCTGTGACATGTTGCAGCAAATTGTTGATAAAAATTGTATGCAACATGGTAAAAGCTGCAATTCTTGGGGCAATTCCGAGACGAACGGTTGAAGTTTTTTAAGTTCACATACATTGTAAAAGATGAATTTCCTAAAGGACTGCGTCAGATATTCGTGTCACTATCATAACAACTTTGGAACCACGCAACCGTGGAATGACACTGTGGTTGTGAAAAATCATTTCAGTGGCCAAAGAAGGCTGAAAAACGAAAGTCCCCAGACACAAATCGTATGAGAACTGGGATTGTACAACCCTGGTCCAAGCAATAATCCATGCAAAATGCTTTTCCGTGGTGGACAGCAAAAAGGTCACCGTAAGACGCTCAGCAATATGTATCTAAAGTCCCGTCCCGTACGGCGGCTTCCATTTTTCTGTCGATAGTCCTACTGGAGGCAAAGCAGAAACATATGCGCTACCATTGATCAACATCGTCTTCTCAGAAATTTCAATTGCCATTCAGCCACTTCAGAGATGGACAAAAAAAAAAGACAAATACATGCAAAATGCCAAAGAAGCATTTAAAGCCCTCTTTCTTAAAAGTGACCGAATTGATTACATTGAAATTTAATCGAGTTTCAATTTCCAACCAAGGAAGCTGCCAGGCTGAAGCAGGGAAACAGAATCATGAAAGTCGTTTTATTTATTAGAGCGTACGTGACGTTCATGATCACTTGTAATAGAGAGATTTAACATCGCGTTTACAGCAAACGTCATCTGGGTTTTGTCAAAAACCGAAGAAACTTGTTAGGTTGACACTCATTACTTGCCTGCATGGCTAGAGATATCAAGTAACTTTCCTAAAGGGAGAGACAAGTAAGAGAATTTTCATGCTCTTCTAATGAACAGCACATTGCCATCTGACGTTTGCCGGTCCACGTTACAGCTTGAAAAGGGAAACTGCCTACTTGTCGACAACTTAAGGTAATTCCTTAGTATTGCATTGCGCACCCCTACTGCGCACGATTTTCGCGTCATTAGCGCGCGCACATGAGCACGTGCGCATACAAAACATAAGAGATTTCGCTCAAACTAAACCCGATAGCGGAATAAATGCTCCTTTTCTCTCAAACGAGCACGGTGACCCCCGATTTTTTTTTCAGGTATTTGCTAAGAACAGTCTGATAAAAAACATATTTGAAAAGAAAAAAAGTTTGACAGTAGATCATGAATTTTTTTTGGAAAACAGTTCCGTACTGGTTGTATTTTACCCAAGGCGAAGACTTCAAGCTAACCATGGAACTGTCCCAAAAAGTGCACTTTTCCCACAACCAGGCAACCAAAGACGGCGTAAATGAAGCAATACTGCTTATGTAAATAAAAGAAGCTTTATTTTCGAACTAAATTTTCTCTTTGAAGTAACCAAGACTTAATTCTGTATGAAGGTGATTCGAATTTTTAACGCGAAAACAGTAAAAATATATCATTTTAAGAGCCTGTTGACGCGTAAACAAGCACGGTGACCCCATTTTTTATTGCATTTTTTTAATATTCATATCATGAATGTTAATTATGCCAAGTTTCCAAAAAAGTTTGATAGTAGAGCAATTTCAAGGGAATTACCTTAAAATCTAGAGTTTAATTGTCGACAATTCGTCCCACACACTGCGTTTTTTACTTGTCCATAACAAATAGTTGTCGACAACTAAATATCTAGTCTGTGGAGTCCCTTAAACATTCCAAAATTACTTTGCATTGTATCGGCTCGTGCTCTAACTCTCTTCCGAGTATGAATTTTTGAAGCGCATGTATCTCAAAGAACTTTTTCCATAATTCCTCGTGCTGACATCCCTGTCTTATCTCGTGCTCGCCCCTAACACCGCAGTCAACATAATCCTTCCTCAATTTCCCTAATGTGTACAGTCTGTACAAACATATTGCACGGGAAATAACATTGTCGGCGATACAAACATCAAGCTTGTGTCATAATATGCATAATATGGTATTTGTTATTTTGCTCATGACCAGACACAAATCATCAGTTTGCGTTTGGCATTTGCGGCATATTGACCTTCCATTGTTATTACAATTAAACTGAAAACAAAATAGTTAATATTCGGAGAATAAAACCCACTTACTACCAGCAGAAAATAATCTGCTGACTTCAATCAAGGAAACGGATTTTTTACGCCAATTCTGGTTTTACGTTTTATTATTCTCAAACAGATATAATTTCTATTTCCGTCCCATTTGCTCTAAGGCGCTATAGTCGTGTTTTCCTGCTCTCCGAAGGAGTGTGATTGTTAATTAGGGGTTTTTCCCGAATTCTCGTTCCCAATTTGCTATTTAAAATTTTGACTTGAGTTAGAGAACATTGAAAACTGAATGAAATGCTGCGATGTGAACAGGAGAGGGAGTTCGATATTAGTAATAAAGAAGGAAAATTGCGCATTTCAGAGTCGAAGGCGATAGCCTTGCGGTTTTTCTTTTGAGTGATTTGAGTGATTTGAATTCATGGGAGGGGTTTACCCCTTGTTTTTTTTCCTCAACATTTCAAAACAGGAAGAATGTTCCAGCATGATTTTGTAACTGACGAATAGCATTGATGTTGCTAAAAAAATGCTTGGAAGCTTTGGACGTTCTTCCAGAGAGCTTTGGACTTTTCTAAACTGTTTGAAATTATAGTTAAACAAGAGAACATAGAGCCGAACTTCTTGCAATGAAATATTAATGATCAAAATATTTAGTTCAGTTTCCCTGTTGGCTTAGTAACCTGGTTAACAGGGGTTAAGGATTCCTGCATTTTAACCAATCAAATCATGAGATCAACTTTGTGTAAATAAAACAGCTTGTTATATACCGATTGCAACTGAATATATTTCAGTCGTTAAACGTTCCTGGCTGCGGCCAGGGAGAGACTGAGAGTGTCACCCGAGAGAGGTGTCTAATAAAAAAGCTCGTGAAGAAGGCATCTACATCATACCAGATTTACTTCAAGGTAATAACTTTTTTTCATATGGGGAATTGTTTAAATATCTTCTTCTGGAAATCGATTTAGGTAACATTTCGGGAACCTATTGTTCGAGGTCTTTGAGCAATCGTCTTGTTTAAGTTCTTTTACGCCAATTCTGGTTTTACATTTTATCGTTTTCAAACATATGTAATTTTTATTTCTGTTGGATTTGCTCCAAGGAGCCATAGTCATTTTCCTGCTCTCCGAGGATGTGATGATTGATGATTAGGGTTTTTTTCTCTGTCATTGATCTTGTGATTTGTTTCGTCATGATAGTGTCAGCTAGAATTGCATCATTTTTTAATATGAATTAGGGGTTTTTCCCGAGTTGTCGTTTCGATTTCACAATTGAGTAATTTGAATTCACTTACAGAAAACTGAAAATTAAACAAGTTTGAGTTTGGTGTAAGATAAAGAGGGAAAAGTGAGCATTTCAGAGTCAAAGGCGAAAGCTTTGTCGTTTTTTGAAGCAGTCGAATGTTTTGGCATGGACCTGAGATCGGTATGCTAATGCAGCAGCCGGATGTACATAGACCTTATTCATAAATGGCGGTCAATTTATAATTCTTTTGTCGAAGTGCAAATTAGCCTACCAAGCCTCGATACCCTCCTACAGTGAATTGAAAAGAATTCTTGCTCTAAAATGAGGCTTGGTAGGCTAATTTGCACGTGGACAAAAGAATTATAAATGTGACCGCCATTTATGAATAAGGTCTATGGGAGGGGTTTTTCTCTTGTCCTTTTCACTTCAGCGTTCCACTTTGCAAAACACCAAGAATGTTCTAGAATGATTCGTTGCTATGCAACTTGATGTGACTGAAACGTTTCTTGAGGTGTCGTTCCTTCAAGAAATCGTTAGAATCGTGCACCTTTTTAAACGATTGAACAAATCAACTGAGTGGGCAGGAATTAGGAGTAACTGCAGAATACCCCGCCACATCGAGTATCTTAAGTAGCTGGCTACGCGGTACGCGGAAAGAATTGAAGTCAAGATGGCGAAGTATCTTAAGTAGCTGGCTACGCGTCACGCGGTACGCGGAAAGAATTAAAGTCAAGATGGCGAAGTATCTTGAGTAGCTGGCTACGCGTTACGCGGTACGTGGAAAATTTAAATTCTAGTGTACCCTAACCCTAACTTCTGAAACGAACGCTTAGGGTTAATCAGGAAACGAGTGCTATATTCTTCACACGATATCGTTAAAATTCTAGTTACCCGAACCGTAAAATGAAAGCTAAAATTTTAAAAGAGTGCTTAGGTCTAATACTGAAACGAGCGCTCAGGCTTAATCAGTAAACGAGTGCTATATTCAGCACAAGATCTCTGTTGAATTCATTTGTTTATATAACGCTCTTCCGAGTCCACAGTTCCACAGTCTCTTGTCTGTGGAATTACTTAGTCTTTGACGCTTTAAGAACGAGGAATGTCACGGCGTACCGCGTATAACATATAACATCGCTGCGCCATTTTGAAACTTAGTTCATTTGGAATTTAGTCCAAGTGGCGGGGTATTCTACAGTATTGTGCATTCCTATTTCTGGGTACCGCGTACCGCGTAGCCGGCTACATGGAATATAGTTCGAGTGGCGGGGTATTCTGCAGTTAAGCCCGGACGGATGGAGATGTTTTATGAGTCAAATGAGTCAATGAGTCATGAGTCATGATTCAATGAGTCAATGAGACTCACAGTCAGTACAGCAATAATTTATCGATTAAGCCTAAGCCCTCGTTTCAGTGATTAAGCCTAAGCACTCTATGAAATTTTAGCTTTCATTTTATGGGTTAGGGTGACTGCACTAACTCATTGACTCATTGACTCTTGACTCATGACTCATTGACTCATTGACTCATAAATACTTGATACTCTTTCCCTGGAAGCACAGTAACCCGGGTAGACTACACTCGGGCCAACATCCTTCATTTTAACACATAATTGCTACTGAATAAATTTCACCTGAGGTTCCTCGCCAAGGGCAGGAATTAAACTTCAAAGGCGTATTTAATGAAGACTAACTTGAAGAAGGCCCTTTCCACTTATTGAAGGTAATTTATTTGTGAGATTAGGAATTATGATTGCGTTGTCTGTCAGAAGAACCTAGTCAAGCGATCATTTCAATAGATGATCAGCATGAGGATACTTCAGTGAAATTCTGTATATAAACAAGCAACATTTATCAGCAATTAGTAATCTATGTTTTTTTTCGCTATCGGTATTTGGAAGTCTAATTTTAGCAATTTACACTCATAGCCATCCAGGCTATGAAGTCTGTAAAGGTGAAGCGAAAATTGTTTCAGTTTTGGTCAACTACGTGTCTTTGTTAACACCAGATCATTGTACACCACTATCAGCGTCGTAAATGTACATGACGATTTTCTCTAAAAATTTGTCTGGTTTTAAAGCTTGTGAAACTGGGGGTTTTCCCAGTTCCACTTTAATTTCAATCGTACCGGAAGCGGGGAAGAAAATATGCCGCCTCTCCATTTCGAGGATCGCGAAGTACTGGGAAACGCGAGATCTCACGCGCGAAAGAGCAGGGTCTCGCGTGTAGCAGCTCGTTCATGTGTGACATGTCGTGACCTTGATTACAAATCGCACTTCCGTGTCAGGTTTGCAGGTTATAGGTAGAGAATTTCTCCCCGCTCCATTCCACTTACCTCTGCATTTATTGTATGATTATTTATCAGGTTGTCCGGCCTGAATAAAGCGGGCCTTAAAGGCCCTGCTTTCCAGATTGGAAGGTTGTCGCGGCCCTGCCTTTCAGGACGGAAGATGGTTAAGTTTAAGGATAAACAATTGAACTTCATCAAACTCATGTTGCTTGTCATGGAAGAGCTGCCGAAGGCCTTACGTGAGACCTTTAAGTCTATGTGGAACAACAAATATGGACCGTCAGGTAATCTTTGGGATGATTCGGAGGCTGTGAGAAAGTTTTTTCGGGCTAAAGAAGGTGGCTCAACTCAAGTTCCCACCCAGAATTCATACGAGGAATGGGATTGCACGGCATTGTTCAAAGCGACCATTTTTGCCAAGTCGTTCGCCTTGCCAGACAGTGCAGGGAGTCTCAGGACTCTTCACGAATTGTATGTGAAGCCCAGTGGTCCATCCCACGGAGGATTTCACTCCTCTGTAGTTAGCCCATCTGGAAACCAAGACGAAACATTCGCTCTCGCGATTGACCAACTTCGTCTTTTGAGAAATTTGCTTGTTCACTCAACAAAAACAAACATGGACAGAAAAACATTTAACCTGTTCATCCATCGCACTAAGGAAGCGTTCAAGGCCCTTGGGCGCAGCATTGAGCCCATTGATGCCGTTGAGAAAATGACTGAATCGGACTTTCCAACAAGTCAAGTCACCAAGTTGACACGTAAGATTTACTACTTGAAAGTGGCCCTTGGAGTTGGTTTATTACTCTAGGCCGATTTATTCTAAGCGACTGCAAAGAGAAAAAGGGAAAACTTAGCCAGTCGGCATAGTAATGTTGCTTTCAACTTTTTCAAGTTCAAAGTATAAAAGTCTGCAATGCCCGCCTATATGCGCCGCAATTCGTAACTTCTCTGAGAACTATGCCAGCTGGGACTTTGGGTTCCTTGCATTTGTGGATTTATAATTTAACCCCGCTGGATTGGTTGATGGGGCTGCAAATGCAAACGAACTTCCGGCTGTCGGTCGTCCCACAGAGCTCAAAAAGACCTCTTGCTTTGACAATTGGCATCAAGTTAAATAAAATAACATCTACTTTCAAGTTCCCAAAACCTCATTTCTTTTTTGCATTCTCAAACGAATCTTCACATGATCTATAGAGCATCAATCAGAAAAATGTGAGATTGAAAAGAAGTGCATTTTTCATACATTTCTAAATCACTGATCAGTTTTAAAATGCACCTCTTGCGCTGACTGAAAGGACCAAGGTTGGTCATATTTCAAGTTGTGAGATACATTCAGGAATCTTGATTTCAGAAATCATACTGAATTTACTGAATCTACTGAATTCGAACGTTACAAATTGTTAAATTGTTAGTTTTAGAGAATGTTAGCATTGACAACGAGTGCGAGTTCGGGTACGAGTGGGATTTTGATTCCTGCGCATCCGTTCTGCGCAGCCCAGCGTGCTCAACTTGTCCCAGCAAGTTGGTCTGCAAAGACGTTACATCGAAAAGTCGTAGCAGTAAGTACGAGTTTTTCAAAAGGAAATTGCGTTTGATTTAGAACTGTTTCTTTTAGTGTAAAGCTGTAATCATCACATACTAACAAGCCCGGTTGGGTAAATATTTCAAGCCTGAAAAGCAGCTTAAAATGCCGATATTTTGCCAAAGAGTACTGTGCATAGAATAGACTGGAACTCATTTTATACGCTTACCTAAATACGTAGAGCACTAGTTCGAGAACGAGTGCAACTGAGGTGTTCTGGTACTCACACTCGTTGCCTATGCCAACATTCTCTTTTGTTTGCTCAACAACTCCGTGCTTATCCAATATAACTGAGTTAATTTGCTAATTGTCACAAAATGTTTCCCCTCTTTTTGAGTCATGTGAAAAGGTGATTAAATAAATGCTCTCCCATCCCCGTAAAATGGTAAAGATCACAGAAACTCCGAATAAATGAGGGAGCGTACACTGTTCAAAATTTTAGATTTGATCCAGAAACTAGCATGCAATGGACTTACAAAGAAGGCTCAACTTCTCAGAACGAAAAAATCTCTCAGAAAATTCACTTAAGGAAAATGGATTCTAGATTGAAAATTTCATTAAGGCTAGTTATTGCAAACTTTCTACTTTTAACCTGGAAAGGAAGAATGCAGCATTGAAATGCCGCCTGGCTAAATTTTCCATTTTTCTCGGTATTATAATAATAATGATACAGCATCAGAGATATAACTTGAATCAGCGGACTTTAACTACGACCATTAAAGGTAAGGAAGATGGAACGCTTTTCAGCTAGCTGGCTGAAAAAAGTACTGTTTATACTGCGAACATTACCTTCATCATTTCACAGATCCATGCATTAGCCTACCTATGCAATGCAGCTGCTGTCGAGGTCTTGTGCTTTACGACTGCCCTCTGAATTGACTTGAGTAAACCATGATTATGACTCCGTAAAAGAACGAAAGCGTTTTCCATAGTTTCCCAAGGATTTGCTCTGGGTGTAGGCTGTACACTGTGTGCATGTTTAAGGCGACCACTAATGCATGGGTTAGTGATGGTGGTCGGTAGTGTTCGTAAGTCAAACATTACTTGTGAGACAAAATGAGGGTTTTCGACAACCGAGAGATTTTAGTACTGCTAGGTCTTTTCCACATACATTGTCAAGCACCAACAGGCGTATAGAGACGGTGCTTAAAACTGCTTTAGTTATTGCATAGACTCGGCTAAACCATGGTTATATGACTCCTTATAATCATAAGGACGAACCCGACTTTCATGGTGATAAGGCCTCTCACATTTTCAAACATCTGCAGAAGTGGCTGAACGTTGTCACGCCTGGTGTTCAGCAAATTCATGATTGTTCTAAATGTCGTTTTAATACTATTTTTATGCTTCCCACCCTTTTACGCTATACCTCCAGTCGTCCCGTTGCTTCTATTTTCGCATGAGCATTTATTAATTATTATACATTCAGCCTTGCCTGTTGGACTTGTCTCGTTACTGAGGATAGCAGAAGTCTGGTTTCACTCTTTATAAACTCAGAGGATTCGTCGTTTTCTTAAAAATCTTTATCTGTGGATCGTTTACAAATTGCAGTCGTTTCGTCTAAAGTCGGCCACAACTCGGTCCTTAATTAATGTAATATATCTTTCATTATTTTACTCATAAAATAATAAAATTAACAAAACAAAAAAAAGGTTTTTTTTTCAGCAAATGTAACCTTTTGAAAGATTATTCATAAGAGAAGCAAGATTTTGCTTATAATAAAGTACACTACTGAAAAAAGTCGAACACTCGTCTCATAACTTACGATTATGTGTGGCCAAAATAGCCATTTGTAGATGAACTTGAATTGCCGGCAAAAACTTAAGAGGCTTAAGGGAACAGATTGGATTGCATTCCACGCCTACCGTGCCCACATTCTTATTTGCCCGGAAACAAAAGTCACAAGGGTGCAACCCGGACCGGCACTTGTGGGTTAAATTAAATCTTTGTGAGATGAGAATACATTAGGTTATATTATTACCTGGTATACCTTAAGGTATAGCAAGCCATGAAGTAATTGCCTGATTGATCGTTTTAGTGTGACGTGAAAATGAACATGAAATAGATACGTTTACGGAAGTGATTCTTCATGGCTCGTTTTAGAATTTACTATTGCACTATATCGCATTGACCATTTTTGTTTGAGGGTGTAGATGGTTTGCCCCTTAATTTGTAGCTTTAAGATGGTTTTCAACGTCAATCGCGTCTTTTTGGACACTTAAAAGTACACGAAGCCAGGTGACGATGACGGTAGATCCACAGATAGTGACTTTTTTATATAGTGGCTCCACGAAGCCACCACGTTGACAAGTCGAATTTACGTTGCACTACACTCTTGAACAAATCGCGTTGTCATGTTTACAAGATATTACATCGACAACGAAACGAATTTCCAACCCCATCAAAATCTCCTCTGAGTTTCGTGTTCAGGACTACGGGATAGGGTGTCGTGAAAAAAATGAGCGGAGACAGGGATAGTATAGTATAGAGATGGAAGGGATGAGAAATAGAGAAAAGAAAGAGAGAATAGGAGTGAATGAAAGGGAAGAAGAGGAAAGAGAGGGATGAAAGAGGAAAAAAAGAGAGTGTGTGTCTTCATAGCTCAGTTGGTAGAGCATTGGACCAGCATCGCAAGGGTCATGAGTTCGAATCCGGTTGAAGCCGCGTGAATTTTTCAGGTGACTGTAAGAGACAATTGCTTAAATTGTCCAGATAAGTAAGAGGTTCAGTTCTCTCTCAAGGCTATTACCAGCACTTCAAAATACACATTTCTTTCAGAAGAGGTATTAGGTATTAGGAAGTCGCTAATTTTGAAATGCAACTATTAATGGTAAACGGTTTCATGCGCTCGTGAAAAAGATGATAAGCTACAGTTACTTGGCAACTGGCGAAAGCATCCGACCGGTGTTACGGAGGTCGTCGGGTCGAATCCTGCTAAGGATGTCCTTCAGTCCGTCGTCAAGCAACTACCTTAACATCTTGATTTAATTTTATTTTAGTTGCACCAGGGTGCGGTATTGGACTCATCAACAGAGCGAGAGGCCACTTTACAGAGTGGGCGTATTCAGCAAAAATTACAGAATGGGAACGTCATATTGGCGCCGGCGCGCGCAGGAAAAATACCAATGAGAATTCAGAGTTCATGCATAAGGGTTGTGAGACGGGGCTAACGGTTTTATTCGAGAAGACTTGAAAGTCAAACCATTAGGGGAAGTAATTACAAAAGCAGTACTTTCTTCTCGGTTATTTAAAGGCCCTGAATGTTCGTCCGGTCGGAGTATGAACGCGCGACCTCCCGCCTCCAATGTTCCACCAACTGATCCAACGGCTACAGGCAGTTTATCGAAACAGAACTTAAGGCGCTCGCAAACGAGGAAACAATGTTGAGGACACATTGTTGCGCAAGCAAATGTTTCCCAGTTTGCGGCCCCAGGGCTTTGGAGAACATAATAATAATAATAATAATAATAATAATAATAATAATAATAATAATAATAATAATAATAACAACTTTATTTTGTGTCATTGGATTTAGCATAAGAGCACTAATTGGGGACATTAACGAAATTAACTCGAATCAAATCAATTGAAATCAACTATTGTTTTTTTTTCTTGTAAGGAAGGTGCAACCGGAGTACCCGGAGAAAAACCTCTCGGAGCAGAGGAGAGAACCAACAAACTCAACCCACATATGACGCCGAGTCTGGGAATTGAGCCCCGGGCCACATTGGTGGGAGGCGAGTGCTCTCACCACTGCGCCCTCCCTGCGATAAAATGAAAAATGCGATAAAATGAAAGCCACCATGATAACCTTTTCCAAGTTTCGTCTCCAGAGGTCATATTCATGGAGATCAAAGGCGATTTCAAAGTCACATAATGAATTTGGATCCACCAACGTTAGAAAACTGAGTGGCCTGTGACATGTTGCAGCAACTTGTTGATAGAAATTGCATGCAACATGGTAAAGCTGCAATTCTTGGGGCAATTCTGAGACGAACGGTTGAAGTTTTTTAAGTTTACATACATTGTAAAAGATGAATTTCCTAAAGGACTGCGTCAGATATTCGTGTCACTATCATAACAACTTTGGAACCACCGAACCGTGGAATGACACTGTGGTTGTGAGAAATCATTTTTGGCCAAAGAAGGCTGAAAAACGAAAGTCCCCAGACACAAATCATATGAGAACTGGGATTGTACAACCCTGGTCCAGGCAATAATCCATGCAAAATGCTTTTCCGTGGTAGACAGCAAAGGTAATCGTAAGACGCTCGGCGATATGTATCTAAGGTCCCGTCCCGTCCCGTATCTACGGTTGCTTCTATTCTTCTGTCGATAGTCCTACTGGAGGCAAAGCAGAAACATATGCGCTAGCCATTGATAAACGTCTTCTTCTCAGAAATTTCAATTGCCATTCAGCCACTTCAGAGATGGACCAAAAAAAAATTACAAATACATGCAAAATGCCAAAGAAGCAGTTAAAGCCCTCTTTCTTAAAAGTGGCCGAATTGATAACATTGAAATTTAATTGAGTCTCAATTTCCAACCAAGGAAGCTGCCAGGATGAGCCAGGGAAACAGAACCATGAAAAGTCGTTTTATTTATTAGAGCGTACTTGAAGTTCATGATCACTTGTAATAGAGAGATTTAACATCGAGTTTACAGCAAACGTCATCTGGGTTTTGTCAAAAACCGAAGAAACTTGTTAGGTTGACACTCATTACTTGCCTGCATGGCTAGAGATATCAAGTAACTTTCCAAAAGGGAGAGACAAGTAAGAGAATTTTCATGCTCTTCTAATGAACAGCACATTGCCAGCCGACGTTTGCCGGTCCACGTTACCGCTTGAAAAGGGAAACTGCTTACTTGTCGACAACTTAAAATATAGCGTTTAGTTGTCGACAACTCGTCCCACACACTGTGTTTTTTAGTTGTCGATAACAAATAGTTGTCGACAACTAAATATCTAGTCTGTGGAGGCCCTTAAACATTTCAAAATCACTTTGCACGAATGTATGTATAAATTTTTGAAGCGCATGTATCTCAAAGAACTTTTTCAATTATTCCCCGTGCTTTATTATCTCGTCAAGCTCCCCCCTAACACCGCAGTCAACATAATACTTCGTCAATTTCCCTAATGTGTACAGTCTGTGCAAACAGATTGCTTGGGAAATAACATTGTCGGGGATACAAACATCGAACTTTGTTATTTTGCTCATGATCAGCTAAAGAGAAATCGGAAAATATAAGGATTCCAATAAAAGTTAGAAAACGTCACGGGTATCCAAGCTCTTGTCCAAAACTTGGGTTTTCCAAGTTTTATATTAAAATCATTTGTGGGAAGTTTTAAAGGAAGGTCAACTCACAGATACAAATTTTAGGTCAGTGCGGCACATATATAGTGTTGAGCCAGAACCCCGTGGGCTCCTAGTTCAGCATGGAAACAATGATCGTCTACCAATTATCAGTTTGCGGTTTTGCATTTGCAGTATATTGAGCTTTCATTGTTATTATAATTAAAATAACAAAATAGTTATTAATATTCAGAGAATAAAACCCACTTACTACCAGCAGAAAATAATCTGCTGACTTCAATCAAAGAAACGGATTTTTTATGCCAATTCTGGTTTTACGTTTTATCATTCTCCGCCAGATATAATTTCTATTTCCGTCCCATTTGCTCGAAGGCGCTATAGTTGTGTTTTCCTGCTCTCCGAAGGAATGTGATTATTAATTAGGGGTTTTCCAAATCTTGCTGAGGGACTTGTGAGCTGTTATTGAATTTGGGGTTTTTCCCGAATTCTCGTTCCCAATTCGCTATTTAAAAATTTGACTTGAGTTAGAGAACATTGAAAACTGAATGAAATACTGCGGTGCGAACAGGAGAGGGAGTTCGATATTAGCAATAAAGATTGAAAATTGAGCATTTCAGAGTCGAAGGCGACATCCTTGCGGTTTTTTTTTTTTTGAGTGTTTCATGGGAGGGGTTTTCCCCTTGTTTTTTTTTTTCTCAACATTTCAAAACAGGAAGAATGTTCCAGCATATTTGTAACTGACGAATAGCATTGATGTTGCTAAAAAATGGTTGGAAGATTTGGACGTTCTTCCAGAGAGCTGGAAGAACGTTCTTCCAGCGAGCTGCTTTTCTAAACTGTTTCAAATAGTTAAACAAGACAACATAAAATCGAACTTCTTGCAATGAAATATTAATGATCAAAATATTTACTTCAGTTTCCCTGTTGGCTTAGTAACCGGGTTAACAGAGGTTAAGGACTCCTGCATTTTAACCAATCAAATCATGCGATCAACTATGTGTAGATAAAACAGTTTGTTATATACTGATTGCAACTGAATATATTTCAGTCGTCAAAGGTTCCTGGCTGCGGCCAGGGGGAGAGTGTCACCCGAGAGGTGTCTAATAAAAAAGCTCTTGAAGAAGGCATCTCCATCATACATTTACTTCAAGGTAATTATTTTTTTCATTTAGGGAATTGTTAAAACATCTTCTGGTAATCGATTTGGGTAACATTTCGAGAACCCAGTGTTTGAGGTCTTTGAGCGATCGTCTTGTTTAAGTTCTTTTACGCCAATTCTGGTTTTACATTTTATCTTTTTTATTTCCGTTGTATTTGCTCCGAGGCGTCATAGCCACTTTTTCCTGCTCTCCGAGGGTGTGATAATAATTTGAGCTAGAATTGTATTTTGAATATAAATTAGGGGTTTTTCCCGAGTTGTCGTTTGGATTTCACAATTTATTACTGGGTTGCCGTATGGCAATACGGCAATCCCAGTTGGAAAATGGGTAGAATTTCTCCGTTTTATTTTTTTCCGTGTCGGTAAAAGTCTTGCCTGTCACTCCCCCGGTAAGTGGTGTCTTTGTGCATAGAGCCTTCTGCGCGTATTTTCTTAGGATCGAGAGGGTAGTGGAAATGCGCACATTTCTCTGGTGGACACAGTAGAATCATTAAGTTAACCTGTAATGGCGTCGAAAGTCATGTAACGCGAATGGCGTTTTAGTGGATCTTTGAACAAAATATACCCTTATGAAGCTCAAAAATGGCAAATCAATTGGATACTGAACCAGACAGGCGACAACATCGACAACAATCTGTCGCCCGTCGAGCCGTCTTTTACCAAGTGTGCTGTTATGTAGAACATTGAAGATTCGCAGGGCAGCGATAATATTGAATTCAAAGACTAGACAAGGTGGATTGAATGGAATTTCAAGCGTTAAAATCGCTGAAAAGGTAAGATTATTGTCGAAGCGATGCCGCAATTGCGTGTCTTCACCACATGTTCCTTTGATCTCACATTATTGTGTTTTCCGTCAAAATATTGGCTTGTTTTCGCTTTCGCTCGAACATATCTACCTTCATTACATGTCCAGTGAATAGTTTTATCCTCTGGGATGAATTTTCCGTCGAAAAATCGGTTATTTGGGCGGTCAGTGTAAAACGCAGACTGCAGACTGCAGACCGGGGGTAAAATGCAGACTGAGGGTAAAATAAATATTAATAATAAAAAAACGAGTCATAAGGATAAAATAAAGATTGTTTGAAAGACAATCCTGTTTTACATCTGTCAACAACTCACATTATTATGACTGCAGGTCGCTGCACCTTTTGGGGATGCGATCGTACGCGTTGAAATCATCTGTGCTTTGTTTTTGCGCTTCCAGATGCATTGCAATGTTCCAAATTATTTGTCACACCGGTACATCGAGGGAAATCGATCGAAAAACCAACAATTATTACTTCGAATACCTGAATAATCTCGGTTGTCTTTTTTCGGTGCAACGAAATGCACAAAGAATTTCATGTATTCCGAGCAATTAGGACGCGGGGATTTCATTGGTTAAGCTATGCGTGATAACCCCTAGGGAGAGGTTATAATTGAAAATTACATCTTCCAGATGCAAAACAAACGAGCTTGTGAACTAAAGGATAAACATAACGTACACGAAAGCGAATGAAAGGATCCTAATAAGAAATTTTTACACCAGTCATACTGGCTTAAGCCGACTGAATTGAAACGTTAAATGGTTGCAAAATCCACGTCATCTCTGTCTTTGTTAATTGGTACTGTAGCCATGCGTGCCAAAATAAATTGAGTTATTGGGTAATTACTCGATTACTTTGTTCAGTGCTGCAAAATGGACAGTTGAATTACGGGGTGGTGACTTCTTTGCCTAAAAGCAACTCACTTAACGAAACTTTCCTTTTTCAAACAACAAGGATTCAAACAGCTTCAATTCTTAGAGTTCGATAAAAATCCGGATTTAAAACATGCGGTGGGGCAACCAAAGCGATGGGAGCTGTGTTGGGGTTTCAGTGTGAAAGTACAAACCTGCAGTCTGCAGTCTGCATTTTACCCTCAGTCTGCATTTTATCCCTGGTCTGCAGTCTGCAGTCTGCGTTTTACACTGACCGGTTATTTGGGTGGTTTTTGGCAACAGAGGTTAATTATTCGTAATGCGATCGCTTCCGTTGCCGTTAGCAATGGGTCGCAAATTTGACACTTTTATCGCATTATCACATTACGCATTGAATCACGTTATCTATTATTCCTAAAAATCTAAAAATATTCATGCCTTATCAGTTTTCGGTCGAATTTAGATCATGACTAAAACACCACACGAGTACATACGGGTAACATACGAGTAACATACGAGTAACATACGGAACATACGGATACATACGACTGACATACGACTAACAAAGCCAAAATTTGTTGCTCAGAGTAGATCCGCGCTCTACTTTTCTCAACAACTTTCTCCAACCCGCAACAAATGTTTTTTTTGCTCGACAAGTTGATCATGCAAGGTGAAAAACGGGAGAAATCGACCCAAACTTGCAACGAAATAATGTTGCGCGCCAAGTTGAGGGTTTTTGTATCTCGTATTTCGCCGCCTTTAGCTTGCGCAACAAGATGACAATATATTTTGGATGTTGCTCTCGTAGATGATTATGACTGTCAGGCCAGTTTACATTTATGACACGTAAGGAAGTCAGAGCAGGTCTGTCATAATCTTTTACCCCATTTAAGCTTTCTGGCTTGATTTTGCACTGATTTTTTGCACTGATTTATCACAGGCAACTTAAGCTGAAATAGTGAAATCAAGATGGTGGATCTGATGACGTCATACGACATGAGCGACATCCAAAATATATTGTCATCTTGTAGCGCAAGCTAAGGGTTTTGCACTCCATGTGAATTTATTTCACTGTGACTAAATTTAACGAAAGCCTTGGGGGGTCGATCAACATCCCCTCCCTCCCCCTCAAACTGAGCCGGGTACGTGTTTGCTGACGTGAAAAATGCCTGCAAGGCTTATAATTAGAGCTTCCTTTATGAGAAAAACATTCGTATTACTCGTATGTATTCGTATGTATCCGTATGTTAGTCGTATGTATCCGTATGTTACTCGTATGTTAGTCGTATGTTAGTCGTATGTTAGTCGTATGTATTCGTATGTATCCGTATGTTCTGTATGTTACTCGTATGTTACCCGTATGTACTCGTGTGGTGTTTTAGTCATGATCTCGAATTTATGTCCAAGAAAGCAGATAAATTGCAGAAAATATTAGTTTTGCATCCAAAAATTCGTAATCAACGCTAAAATGACCAAATTTTGCCTAGAAAACATATTTTACTGTTATTTTTCTTAAATTTTTTCGTTCGACTTTCGCTTTTATAAAATGTTTCAGTTGTCTGTAAATAAGTTGTATGCTGTTGGAAAGCTTATTTTCTTAGCTTTAAAATGATGTATTTTTTCCCCCTAACTTTAAATATTTTTTGAGAAAAAAAAAACATTTTTTTGGCGATGGCTGATTTACCGCGGTTTTCTCGCGGTTGGGAAAGTAGGAAAAAGAGTTAGGCCAGTAGCCAGGTTTTTAACCTCAGAAAAGGATCTGTTTCGTCGTACGAACGTGTGAGGACCTGTGAGCCAAAGGGCCTCTGCTGGTATGACTTCCGGGTGACCCCTTAATAACTTCTTACTAACCGAGCGCGAGGGCCGTACTGCCAGGGAAATATTGGCCCGAGGTCGTGGCAGTACGGACCGAGCGCAGCGAGGTCCGTACAAAAACGACCCAGGGCCAATATTCCCCAGTACGGCTCGAGCTAGCTCGGTTAGTAAGTAGTTTATTATATGGTTTTTTAATTACCTTTTGCTTTGTTTTTGCAAGCCCGTAATCGGCCCGTGGGCCAGTCACAATTTGCTAGGAACGCTGCACGTACCACAGGCAACCCAGTGTACCCTCACGGAGGGTCTAGTTTAATTTGAATTGACTTTGAGAACATTGAAAACTAAACGAGTTTGAGTTTGGTGTTAGATAACGAGAGAAAATAAGCATTTCAGAGTCAAAGGCGACAGCTTTGTCGTTTTTTGAAGCAGTTCAGTGTTTTGGCGTGGATGGCAGCTGGAATGTGAAGGTAAATAAATAAGGGGGGTTTTTTCCCCGGGTTTTCCCCTTGTCCTTTTACGTTCGTTTCTGTTCCTCTTTACAAGCCACCAAGAATGTTCTCGGATTCGTGGCTAAGTAACTCGGATGTGATTGAAACGTTTCTTGAACCGTCTTTTCTTCCGGAGAGCGTTAAAATCATGATCATCTTTCTTAATTGATTGAACAAATCAACTGAGCTGTACAGATTATTGGCAAAAATATTTATAATCGAAATCAGTGTTCATCTAAATTTCCCTAAAAGCATAGTAACCGGGTTCACTGGGGTCAAACATCCATGATTTTATCCAATCAAAGCGTGGATTTAGTAATACGTAAGACTGTGTATAGCACATTGCTACTGAATAAATTTCGTCAGAGGTTCCTCGCCACGGGCAGGAGTAGAACCCGTAGGAAGTATTTATTGAAAACTCACTTGAAGAAGGCCCTTTCCACTAATTCAAGGTAATTTGTCAGCTGATTTGTGTGTTTTATCAAAGTTTACAGATTAGGAATTCTGATTTTGTTGACTGACACGAGTCGAACAGTGTGTATCGTTGTCCGCCGATATTGCTCGATCATTTTAACAGATTCGAAACAGATGATAATCCTGAGGATACTTTAGTGAAATTATGTATATAAACAAGCTACATTGATCAGCAATTAGTAATTTATTCGCCATGGTATATTTGGAATCTAATTTGAGCAGTTTATAATTACCTTCAAGGCCACTTTTGGTGAACTTCGTGTCTTATTTGTACCACATCATTTCACATTTTACATTTTCTTTTGTATTTTATGTGTATAAATACCGGCGGTAAAGTTGTAGACTTCATCAGCTATTTACATGACGATTTGCTTAAAATTTTGACTGATTTTAAAGCGTGTGAAACTAGCTAGGGGTTTTTCCCAGTTTCACTTTCATTTCGATCCTACCAGAAGCGAGGAAGAAAACACTAGTATGCTGCCTCTCCATTTCGAGGATCGCGAGGTACTGGGAATAGCGAGATGTCACGCGCCAAAAAGGAGGGGCACGCAAGGGTGGGAAAACACAGAGGCCCAGGTCTCGCGTGTAGCAACCCGTTCATGCGTGACATGTCATGATCATGATTCCAAAGCGCACACGCATCTACGTAAACTTAACAAACGTTGGCAGAGAAACAGGGCTACAGGATTTTGCTAAGCGAATTTTTAAAACAAATACATTATGCATTGGTTTTATTATATGATTTCTTGACTTCCAGATTTTTGGAGTATTATAGAGACAATTAGAACAATGAACACTAACCCCTCGGTCTGCCTAGTATCTTACGCATGTACTCAGCCAAATCACCCGGACCAGACCGCAAGTCTGTCAGCCTTGCTTTCAATTGTTAATGCCCTATACACTTACAGTGCACTACCGATTTTGTCATCAAGTGAAGGAGTGTCAGAAAATAGGCCCGAAAGGCGTACAAAAGTCAAGAAATCAAATAATGCGATTGCAAACAAATTTTACAGTCTGTTCACAGCAATACAAATGGATGGATTAACGGTACTGTCTGCAAAAAAAAAGTCAGTTTGCAATGGGCACTTTTTAGTTTTATTTTGGAGCACTAGTTTACATTTCGGGCACTCTTAGGCATCATTTCAGTTTTTGGACAAAATTTGAGCTCTTTATTCGTATTTTGAGCTTACTTAAAGCAACATTTTGTCTTCAAGAACAGTTTTCGGCAAACAGGGACTCTTTCATTTTACGATCGTGAAATTGAAGAATTGAACACGGATAAACCTACTCTGTTGAAAAGAGCCTTATTTGATGTCAAGCAATTTGAAAACATGTCAGTCTTTTATATTACTTAAGTATTTTTGTTCGAAAAACACTTGTGGTTTACTTATTTGGCCCCTTTCTAAACAACAGAAGGCCGATTCTTTGGTAAAAAATTAGAATACTCACGAAAATCTTCATGGGAATGTTTCAAAATTTTAGCAACTTTCAAGCAATATTTCTAAATTTCCAGCACTATTTGGGCATTTCTTTTTGCCATTTTTGAAGCAGTTTTGCGATTTCTCCTTGCGCAATCAGGAATGGCCTAGCCGCGAAACGAGCGTCGAAACTGCAATGAGATTGAGGAAATTTCTCCCCGCCTTTTTCCAGTTACCTATGCATTCGATGTTAGCCTGCACGCAGGCGGTTGGATGGTCGAAAAATGCGGTCGCCATCTTGGATTCGCGCGGCTAGGTCTGGGCCGGGTTGAGGGTCGACATTTTGTCACGGGGCCCAGACCTATCCCACGCTCTTCCAATATGGCGTCTGATAGTGTTTCGTGACGACACAACATCTACCGCCTGCAAGCAGGCTAATTCGATGATCGATTATTTTAGCAGGTTGTCCTGAACAAAGCGGGCCTTAAGGGCCCCGCTTGCCAAGTTGGAAGGTTGCCGGGCCTCTGCCTTTGCAGAAGATGGTTGTGGTCATTACCAAGGAACAATTGAACTCGTCTAAGATCAATCTCATTGTGAATGATGAGTTGCCTCGGGCCTTACGTCAGACCTTCAAGTCCATGTGGGACAACAAATTTGGACCAGGTGAACTTTGGGATGATACAGAGACGGTGAGAAAGTCGTTTCTGGCGAAAGAAGGTGGCTTAACTAAAGTTCCCACGGAGAAATCGTATTTGAAATGGGATTGCACTGACTTGGCTCATGCGACCATTTTTGCCACATCGTTAGCTTTGCCAGACAGCTCCGGCCATCTCAAGACACTCAACGATTTATATGTAAAGCCCCGCCGTGTACCCCGCGAATGTTTTCACTCTTCAGTAGTAAGCCCATCCGGAAACGAGGCCGAAACCTTCGCTCTCGCGATTGACCAAATTCGCCGTCTGAGAAATTCGGTTTCTCACCGAGACAGTGCTAAAATGGACAGGGCAACATTTGACCAGTTCATCCAGCGCGCCAAGGAAGCATTACAGGCACTTGGACACAGCTCATCGTACATTGAAGAAATGGGAAATTTACAAGAGTCGGAATTTCCTACAAGTGAAGTCAAAAAGGAGAGGCGAGAGAAGAACTTTTACAAAGTGGCCACTGTTGTTTTATTATCTTAGGCCGATTTATTCTAAGCGACTGCAAAGAGAAAAAGGGAAAACTTAGCCAGTCGGCATCGTAATGTTGCTTTCAACTTTTTCAAGTTCAAAGTATAAAAGTCTGCAATGCCCGCCTATATGCGCCGCAATTCGTAACTTCTCTGAGAACTATGCCAGCTGGGACTTTGGGTTCCTTGTGGATTTAACCCCGCATATGCAAACGTGTTTCCGGCTGTCGATTGGGCTCAAAAAGACCTTTTGCTTTGACATCAAGCTGAACAAAATGAATTTACTTTAAAGTGTGCAAAAATTTTTTCTTTTTTTTTTTTGCATTCTCAAAAGAATCTTGACATGGTCCACACAGCATCAGCAAGAAAAAAAATGCGATTGAAAAGAAATGCATTTTTCATACAATGATTTCACTGATTTTTGCAATGCACCCCTTGCACTGATCAAGAGGACCGGATTGGTCAAATTTCACGTTGGTGAGGTACATTCACGAAAAAGTATACAATTTTCTTGAAGTCATAAATCATCTCTTTCTTCTTACGTTCACCGCAAAGAGGAGTGCGAAGACCAATTGGAAATTAAGAATAACAGCGAGAGAAAGAGCAAACGAATCGATCCAGGAAGATTCGCATTATACTAATTAACTTGATTGATGACAATTAGAATAACTCAATCGTATAATTCTTTAAAGTGTTTGAATAGGAAAATTATCATAGTAGCTAATACCCGTTTTAGAAAAAGTGTTTAGACCGCAATTCAGTGCTAAACCCGATGTTATTACAGTTGAGCCCACGTTTCAGCGGTGTTCGTTTCAGAGCGCGCGGAAGCGAGGCTTTTGGGTTAAAATTCGATCAGATATTCTTGGTTTTCACGTGACGTCATCAAAACTAAAAAATAAGGAATTATCAATCCTTTTGAGATTTTAGTTTAGTTAGTTATGTCTGTCTGAAGACTTATCTTTTCACAAATTTTCAGTTTGTTAGAGTTTTTCGTCTTGTGATAAAGCAAGGTTGAATTTCTGAGTTTTTGCGTGACACGATATTAAAAGTGTGGTCGAGAATGCTATCACGTAGGTTAAAAAAGTGACTTATCCTCTGAGATTTTGCAATGTGAACAGTCCTTGTATGAGAATAAGTACTCATATAGATGTTTATGAGCCCTCAGAAGATGACTACTGGCTGTTTATAGCAAAACGTGATGACAAATGTTGTTAGCTTCCGGCCGCCATTTTTGTGTCCATGAGAGGGACACAAACATGGTGTCTCCATACAAAGCCTTATAAATTTGAGTAAAACATTTCTTCGAATATCTCCTGCACGAAACATCGCACAGATCTGAACCTTTGCGAGACTGTTTGAATATTCATCTCCTTTTATCTCTTTGATTCTTGACTTTATTTATTGAATGGTTTTGATGATGGTGTGACAGTGAAAACCGGCAATAGCGAAGAGTGAGAGATTTAGAGCGCGAAATACGAAAAAAATAATCAGTTCTTATCCAGAATTTACGTTTTTCTCAGAAGAAGATAAACTGCAGTTGTTGAATGGAAGCTGCCCTTGATAGTTTCGCACATTTGGGGTTGTGACTTCGGTTAGCACTGTCATAATATGCTCGGACAAAGGACTGGAACTAGTGTTGATATCTTTTCCCGCTCTAGTCCGCCATCTTGTATATTAGCTAAGCTACTCGACCTAGGTACTCTTTGATTGAAAACGTTGTGTTATCACATACGTCTGCGTGGTCTTTTTACTAGCACATCCGTATGCTATAAAGTGCCTTGCCATACTTTCCACGATAAAATTAGGCCAGACAAACCTCAAATTACTCGAAAAAAAAAGCGGAGAAAATAGTCAAGAATTAAGAAATAACATGGTCCTTCGATAAGAAATGCTTGTACCCGAAACGCCCTCTGAAACTAACACCGCTGAGACGTGGGCTCAACTGTCATAACAGCTATTTGTTAAATTGTTAGTTTTTGCCACCATGTCAATGTCACAGAATGTCCCTCCTCTTTTTGATCCATTACGCTTCCATCCTATTAAAATGTTTTACGTTACAGAAACGTACAACAAATGGAGAATCGTACACTGGTCGAAATTTTAGATCTAATTGGCAGAAATTAGTCTAATGGACTTACAGGGAATGCGCAACTTATCAAAACAAAACAAATTTCTCAGTAAGTTAGTGAGTTGGTTAAAGCTTAATAATTTCACCAAGGCTAGGTATTGAACGCTTCTACTTTTAACCTGGAAAGGAAGAATGCAGCATTGAAATGCCGCCTGGCTAAACTTTCCATTTTTCTCTGTATATAGGGCCGTAGCCAGGTAAAAAAATTGACTGAGGGTTTAATTAAATGACCAAAAGTCTTTTAGGTATCACGCTTTTTTGAGCGAAGTGCTTCGGTTTGCCTCATACTGGCTACGGCCCGGGTGTAATAATATAGTACAGTGTCAGTAATTGAACTTGCTCTATCGCACTTTAACTGCGACTATTAAAGGTAAGGAAGATGAAAAGCTTTCCAGCTTACCGGCGGAACAAAAGTATTGTTTATACTGCGAACATTGCCTTGATCACTTCTGCAATCACAGATCCATGCATTTGCTTACATGCCTATGCAAGGCCCCACAGCTGCTGTCGAGGTCTTGTGCTTTACAGCTGCACTCTGCATTGACTTGGGTAAGCCATGATTATGACTCCGTAAAAGGACGAAAGCACTTTCCGTGGCTCCCAAGGATTTGCTCTGGTTGTAGGCTGTGTACATGGTTAAGGCGACTACTATTGCATGGGTTAGTGGTAGTGGTCAGTAGTGTTCGCAAGTCAAACATTACTTGAGACAAAGTGAGGGTTTTGACATCAGAGATTTTAGCGCCACTAGGTCTTTTCCACATGCATTTCCAAGCGTTGTGCTTAAAACTGCTTATTGCATAGACTTGGCTCGGCCATGGTTATGACTCCTTATAATCGTAAGGACGAACCCGACATTCATGGCTCTGCAAGAATGTGCACAGGTAGTAAGCTTGGCGCATGCGTGATTGGCCACATGATGAATGCCCCATTAGTGATTGGCCTTAAGTGCGTCAGAGTTAGAGTTGAAATGTTTGTTTGTCGTAATGTATCTGTAGATCGTTAAAAAATTGCAGTCGTTTCGTCTGAAGTCGGCCACAACTCGGCCCTTAATGTAATATATCTTTCATTAGTTTACTCATAAAAAAAAGGAAAAGAATAAAAAAAAATTACAAAAAGAAAAAGCAGAAAAAAAATTTAAAAAAGAAAAAGAATAAAAAAAATTTTAAAAAAGAAAAAGAATAAAAAAATTTAAAATGAAGAAAAAATAAAGAAAAAAAAGAAACTAACGTTAATAGAACCTTTTGAAAGGTTCATTTTGTACTTTGTATTTTGCTCTTAATAAAGCATTTTAAAAAGTCGATCACTCGTCTCATAACTTAATATAGAGGCTCCTTAAAACGATTTTGCGTGACCAAGATAGCCAGTAGTAGTTGAACTTGTTGAAAATTGCTGGCAAAAACGACCAGCTTAAGGGAACAGATTGCATTCCATGCCTACTCCACAATCATTCTTATTTGGAAACAGAAGTCACAAGGGCGCATACGTTTGCAGGGTTCTCTCTAGGATTTATCGTTTGGAGGAGAAGTCCCGAGTGGCCAATGGCCACGAGCTTCCAAGGGGGGTCCGGGGGCATGCCCGATTATGCATGAATATGCACTGTGATTCTGGTTCATTTTGAGACACAATTTTGAGAAATATTACAGTGGTATTTTATTTCATTTATTTCTTGGTTGGTTGCTAGTCGATGTTGTGCCAACCTTTTCTGGTGGTTGCATTGCACAAATCAAAATCATATTCTGATGATGTGTGTACGTAAGCGTTCCCTTTCCGTGGTTTTCTGGTGACAAAGTTTTCCATGCTGTCCCTAATGTATTCAACCCATAAGCAGAATGTACAGTACAATAACCGATCCTGCTGTAAGGCCAGCAGTTTGTAATGCTCCATGTTTCTTGTCATATAGTGTCCCTAGAGAGGGAATACATACTTCATGTGCGCTGACCTTGTAACGTCTGGATGATTTTTCCGATATAGTTACTTATATACTGTAATGATGAAATAATTTGGTGGGGGGAAGGAAGCTGGGCATTTTGGGGGAGAAGCTTCTACCCCTCAAATACCCTAGATAGAACACTGGACTTTGTAGGATAAAGTTAGCCTTGGTCTTATTATTACTTGGGATACCTAAAGTTATACCAAGCCATGAGATAAGTGCCTGATTCATCGTTTTAGTGCGAGGTGAAAATGGGCATGAAATGGACGTTTACGGCAGTGATTCTTCATTGCTCGTTTTAGAATTTACGATAGCACCATATTGCACTGACCACTTTTGTTGATGGGTGTAGATGGGTTGCCCCTTAATTTATAGATTTAAGATGGTTTTCAAGGTCAATCGCGTCTTTTTGGACGCGTAAAAAGTACGCGAAGTCGAGTGACGATAGTGGTAGATCCACAGAGCGTTATTTCTTAACAAGTAATTCCACAAACCCACCATATTGAGATTTCAAGACAAGTTGACGAATTTACTTTGCAATCACTGGCGTTTAAGAGAGTACTCTTAAACAAATCGCGTGGTCATGTTTGCAAGATACTACATTGACAACAAAACGATTTTCGAACCCCTCCACAAGTGATCCCAAAACAAAAGCTGCCCTGAGTTTCAAGTTTAGGAATATATGGATCAAGAGAGTAGGAGGTAAGAAAGCTAGTCCCCATGGCCATCATAGTTTTTAAAAATCTAATTTTAGTTTCGCAAAGCTATTTTAAGTTTTCGTTCCCAATGCTGCTCATATTAAAATTTTTATTACGTCAATAGAACTGGCCTATGAGGTGCCTTTCAAAAAATAGCTGCGTAGCTAAAATTAGATTTTAAAAAAAATATCATTGAAAGAGGCCCATTTATGGGGAATCCATTCTCTTACCTTATCCTCTCTTGATGGGATGGGGTGTCGTGAAAAAAAAAGAGCGGATTAGGGATAGTATATAGTATAGAGATGGAAGGGGAGAGAAGTAGAAAAAAGAAAGAGATCGAGGATAGGAGTGAAGGAAAGAGAAGAAGAGGAAAGAGGGATGAAAGAAAAAAAAAGAGACTGAGTGGCTCAGTTGGTAGAGCATTCCATTGGCATCGCAGAGGTCCTGGGTTCGAAGCCCCCTTTACAGCGGAAGACCTTAGACAGCAATGACCAGAACCAAGGTTGCTGACCAGCGGTTTTCGTTAAAACAATGGTGTGCTGGGAGTGCTCAGTCTCGCGGGCTCACAAAACCTAGTTGTGGTCATTGTTATTTAAGGTTTTTCCTTTGAAGACGCCTAAAACTTTTAGCTATAACAGACAATTGCTTAAATCATCCAAATTAGTGCGAGGATCACTTTAATCTTTGTCTACATCCCACATTTCAAATACATATTTCTTTCAGAAGAGATAAGATTAGGAACTCGATAGAGGTAAATTTTGTCAGCGTGATTTAATTTTGAAATGCAACTATTAATTGTAAACGGTATAATGTGCCCGTGGAAAGGATAATAGGTTGATTTAGTAACGGAACGGAAACCTCAGTTGACGACGGGAAAGCGCGAGGAATCCGTGCACACGGCGAGAGCTAGTGAAATTTAAATTGACCAATCAGAATTCAGCGAACGGGAAAAATGGTGCTATCTGACGTCACGTCTATTGTTCGCAATTAAAGGGTCACTTTTTTGTAAACAAACTTTAGCTTCAAAACTGGGTTGCCCGCGTGCGGTGAATCGAACGTCAGCTGTTATGTTTTGGATGTTATTTGCGCCTTTTCTAACTATTTTAAGACGAATCCAGTCCAGTATTTCCGAATAAAGTGTAAGAAGACGTCAAAACTGTATTGATGATGTATTTATTTGTGTTATCTTCGCGAAAGAAAAAGACTTTGATGGCGTCCTTTCGACAGGAAAGATTGACAACGTCGTTTACGTATAGAAATCCACCGTTTCCGGTGAAAGGGCAAATGATTGACAGGATAGCCCAGTTGTGACTGCCGAGAGCACTGCAGGCGCGGGTTCCGTATAGTCTGTATTATACACAAATCTGACTTCCAGGGTAACCTGCGATCAGGCCCATTTTTAGCTTCGCCCATATGTTCTCTTATGTCGTCGCTCGCTAAAATTGGGCCTGACCAAAAGTCTCTCAAGAATTCCGGACGGTCGGCCAAATTTTGGCCGACCAAACTCGTGATCTGATTGGCTTTTGAAACGCCGGAAGTGAAAATGCCATCGTGATTGCGCGGAGCTCTCGCGAAGTCCTCGAGACTAATCCGCCATAAGTGTACGAAAAAATTTGCTCCCTTTTGTTCTTACAATGGCTTGGACGGTGCAACTCGATTTTATTTGTACAAATGGAGATATGCCATCTGAAAGATCTCATAACTTGTCCAGAATCGGGTTTGAAAGAAAAGAGTGAAATTAGCGATTCCGTTGTCGAGCTCTGTGGCCATGGGGTTGAAAGTACTTTGGCACAAACTTCCCTGATGTTTTGAAAGCTAAATAGCTGGTTCTTTCAAATGGCAATGAAAGCCGATGCATATTAGTTTCCTGGATGAGACAAAGGACACATATATCAACAGGAGGAGATGCTGATAAAATCGCAAGTTACACGAATGCATGTTTTGAATTTAACAAATAGATTCCATGTTGCCGTGCGTCTGTTCAGTAATAGATCACAGATGACGTCAAAATGTGGTAAGAACAAAAAAGTGGAAAACGAGGCGATAGCCGAGTGTGTCACTGATGTTCTTACCACATTTTGACGTCTTCTGTGATCTATTACTGAACAGACCCACGGCAACATGGAATCTATTTGTTTTATATAATAAAGAATTAAACTTTATTCGCATAAAAGTTGATGGTGACGTCAATCGTGCGTCTGTCCTCTAATAGATCATAGGCAAGAACCAATCAAAATCCGTGAATAACTTGGGTTATTATATAAATCTGTGAATCAAACGGCTTTATTTACTTACTGTACATGACACGGTTTGTTTGCACAATTTGGAGTCAAGATTACTTCATAATATTTTCAGTTGATTTAACTTAACACTCGCACTCCAGAAACTAAAATGGCATGTTTCCAGAGAGACAAATAGTACAAAAATAAAAGAAACTTTGTGAGTCCATCTTACTGTTCGTACTCCATCAAAAAATTAACAGCCAAACATATCATGATTTTTCTGCGCGCAATTCTAGAAATCTCACTGCAACTGAAGATATTACCCGAAAAAATCACCAAAGAAACCTTCATGGGCAAACACGTTAAAGGAATAATGTATTTCTCTTTTTTTCTTTCTTTAAAAATCTATTGCCAAACCGTCCAACAACAAAATGCTAGGTTATCTCAATTACAAATTAAGATGTCAAGCTTAAAAGATTGCATATTCAGTGAGGTTCTATTTTTCGTTTCGCCAACTCCACATTACGTACCACGCGAAACTAAAATAGAGCCTGATCGCAGGTTACCTCCAGGGCTAATATGGACATTTTTCTGTGCATGCCGTCGTCAACTGATGTTCCCGTTCTGTTGCTAAATCAGCCTAATAAGCTGTACTGAGTTAATTGGTATCTGGCGAAAGAATCCGACTGGAGTTACGGTCGTCGTTGGTTCGAATGCTGCCAAGGATGTCCTTTGGCCCGTTGCCAAGCAACTAGCTTGGTGGGGGTCATTAACAGAGCGAAGGGCCAATTACAGAGTAGGCTTATTTAGCAACAGAACGGGAACGTGAGTGGCGCCCTCGCGCGCAGCAAATACACCAATTAGAATTCAGAATAGAACAGAAAAGAGTGGATTCTACTCCATTCTGAATTGTGATTGGTATTTTTTCTTCCAACCTCCATATGTACTTGAACACATGAAAATTGGAAGAACTAAAACACCGTCGCAACCAAATGCAAGCAGAAAGTCGAATTCCTGCACACCTGATCGACCTTGTTACACGCACGACAGGGAAAATCAATGAGACAAGATCTATTACCGAGATAGTTTTATTGAATATGTGTTCTAAGACCCATTTGCGTCATATATCAGTTTTTAACTTCCTTTGGGTGCGTGCGCATTAGGAGTCTTAACAAGAAATCGTTACATTTTATTTGCTTCTCAATGTTAAATGAAAACAAGCAAGTCACTGTTAAGATAACACTTCACCATAACGCAACAGCATGTATATCTTTAAATGACTTTGAACTCAACGGATGTCGCATTCGCTATTCGAACGATAAAATCGTTTATCACAAACAATCTAAAGCTTACTCTCGACGGAAAGAATCATGATCGAAACAAATCACACTTTGTTAATATAAAAGAGACTTTTTATCTCTTCAAACATAGACCTTTCCAAGAACAAACCGAGCAAATAACTGACCGGCACAAATTAACCTTCGCCTCAATTGAGGACTCGGAGCTGCTGATAAGAATTAGTACGCATGCGCGAGTTGTGCAAGCGTCGAACCCGCGGTACAGGCAGCTCTTTTGTGCCTTGATTCCCTTCAGCTGTGCAGGCCAGCTAATTAACATCTATGACAGGATAGAGATTCTTGTTTCTACACGACAGATTTACATTCCCTATAACAGTTATTTAAAAAAAAAAATTTCCCAGTTGAAAGCGGCAAGCAATGCCTTTGTGCTTTGATGCTGCTAGTAAGACTAAAGCAAGTCAGCAAACGCTCGAAAACATTTTCTGCGCACATATATTAAAACTCAAAAGATATATGTCTTTGTCTATTTAAGGCTATTTCTCGTTACGTCTTCCTGTGGGGTCAAAGTAATAAAGTACAAGAGAATTTATTGCTGAACTGAGATTTCATGCTACTTCTCCTGATGAATTGGTCAAACGTTAACATTGAATGACTCTTCCTGCAGAAACAAGATCATTTAACGACTTTCTCTCAGATTGGATTGTTTTCGGCATGAGGGAAGCTTTTGATAGCTTCTTTAATTTTGATAATTTTTGAACAGGATGATTAGGTTTTATTCGCCTCTTGAAAAAATCCAAAATTTGAATTTAAGTTCATTGCCAAGTAAAACTTCTACTCTTTACAAGCTCAATGAGATCATCATAATAATCATCCTCATTTTCATTGTCATCGTCAATATCATTGTCATCTTCTCCTGTCCCTTTCCTGCTATCGTTTTCAATTTCAATTTCAGTTTATTAATAGATAAACAACAACTGTACAATATTTGTTACCCGTGCACAGTTAGCACAGCTATGCTCATCATCATCATCATCATCATCATCATCAATAATCATTCGCTGATATACAAGACCAGATAGGCTCCCATGAGCAGAGAAAATGAAGACATGATATGCCACAAATCGTGATAATCGAAAAATCCCAACAGCGCGCAATCTTGGTTGAGGTCCCGTGATCCCGCGGGACTCTCCACTTTATTCGTGGTTGCCTTGGCGGAGAAAATCCACACAGCAGTACCCATGATACCTAGCGTGACGAGGACATATGAACCTTGAAAAATGCGAAACAGCACTTTCCGTATTGTCCAATGAGATCGCTCGCTTCTCCAAAACCCAATGATGACTTTGCCAGAAATGGACAGTAAAGAAGTGAAAATACAACCGAATAAAAATAAGTTGGGGAAATCTGTTTTCTCCAAAGCCGGCAGGACGATAAGGACAACCGACAATGCAATGATGAAGAAAATAGTTTTGGTTAAAGTGTCGAAGTTTTTTAAATCTCTATAACTCGACACATTGAAAAACAGTTTCTTTCCTGCCCATGAAAATATTATCACGAAGTAAGCCACAAGACAAACGAAGAACAAAACTTCCATCAGCAAACTCAAGCTGTGGCTATCTGAATAGTATAGAGAGCCAAAGTAATTGAAAACGTACAAAGGAACAATGAAGAAAAGGAAAAAGTTATTGGATTCAACCGGCTGCAGTATTTTGCCATGTCTGGTGCATTCCTTATAACTCGTCCCATTGTAGAGCGAGAGCACAATTAATCCCGCGATAACGAACATAAATGCGGTATCAAATTGGAATGTTAACTTCGTTGGGCAAAAATGGTACAACATGGAAAAACAGCCTTCGAATATGAGTGCCCAGGCAAAAGCATACCCAATGGAGAAAGTGTATTTTCGTTTATGCGCTTCGGCGTGCAATAGTACGGCTTCATTGTCGTTCGGTTGGAAATGTGGCACAGACATGTTGGCTAAATGAGCGTCGATGCAAGGGCATTTAATGCAATGATTTGGGAGTTCATCTTCACCTTCGGGTAACCGAGATCTTGATTTTCTGTTGCGAGCAAGTCTGTGGCACCACGCTAACAATTCGGCTTCCATGGTCCACACAGACAACGCCAGAATTAGCCCGTGAATCATGTACGCAAGGTTGCTTATCATAAGGTTGAACGGAATGTTGTAACCAGTGACTCTATAACAAAAATCGTTGTAATAACACCTATCTCGATCACCGTCAGAGATCATCAGCTTCCAGTCCTCAAAGACAAACTGGAACGCGCCAACCATCAGAACGAAGCCGACGATGCATGTTGTATAGGAAAACGTCTTTGGCCCTCGCGTAAACCAATGTCCTATCAAAACCATTTTCATAGCTTCACAGAGCTCCTTCCAAGTGATAGGCGTCCTTTGCTGAACTCCACGTACCAGCGGCTGTAATTCATCTGGTCTGCCAGCTTCTCTCCCTCGCCAACAACTTGAAAAAAGGCTTTTTAGATTATCTTTGAAACGTGAAACGGCAGACGAGGCCGTAAGGGAACTTAAGCTGTCTGAATCGATGGGGTTATTTCCTTGTAGCAGAATATACGGGTCCCTAAAGCACAACAAGGCCCACAGGGAAACCAGAGTTCCACCAAAGAACGATAAAAAGGTCAGAAAATAGAGTGGTTTTGCGTAATCATAATCAAAGGAACTCTCTAGTGTTAACTTTACGGTCTTTGAAAGAGCTTGACTACTGGGATCTTTTAATGCCACACCAATATATATGAAGCCCGTGGTTGTTAGGGCTGGCCTTGAAGCCTTTGACAGAGTTATCCTTCCCTTTTTATCAAATGTAAGCCGAAGAGAAGACCCCGTGTAGTCCAGATATTTCGTGTTTGCCGCTTGTTTGCAGACATTTGACACTTTTAAGTAGGCTAAAGTAGTTGAGCTCGACAACACGGTAATGTCAAGTTGCCTCTTGGACACACTACCAGTTTGATTAAATTTAAATAGTGTGGGTGTTTTCGTGGCATTGAAAGTCACTGGTGCATTAAGTGTAATCGCAGTTATGTTGTCAGATATTTCAGCGCTGTAACGCAGATTCGTTGTTCCCGTAAACAGCATAAAATACTTTCGCCCAGAAGTTTGAGGGCACAAGGTTATTGCAGTTCCTGGTCCATTGGCAGATATATCCATATGACCTATGGAGGCATCGTCCGAATCAAATATGGAGATATGAAGAGAACCTGGAAAAAAGCAATAAAGGAGCAAAATCAATGATTATTTGAAGAAGACTTTAGGGTAGAAAGACCAGCACTTTTATTCGTGAATTGTCTCGGAACATTGCATCTAGTCCCCATTTTTGATTAATGAAACGTATTACTCCTAAAGTAAACCAGAAAAAAAATTTGTCGGCCCAACGTACACTCATGTCTAAGAGATGTCCAGAAAAAGAGAATAATAAGATGTATGTTCTGTATGGTAAGAAGTACTGTGCTGTTACTCTTCTTCTCAACTTCTATTCATTTGTCTCCAGATAGAAACCCTAACTTATAAACAACCCCAGCCCCATCGCTTTGTTGTTGTAAATAGGTACTTGGCGTTTAGGACTTCTGAATCAGTTGTCGTGTTAAATTCCCTGATAAGTCATGTCAGGAGCTCTTGACTAGGGGCGAACAACAGCCATATATTCATGTCACAGCGTTTTCACTTGCAGACGATTTATTTTTAGTTTGAACCTCTCGCGAAGGAGACTCTCATAGGAGCGGAAACTTGCAAACCGTCGATAAATTATCGCAAGCATAATTGAACAATTCTCCCATAAAGCTTTCCCTCGGCAGCATTTCTATCATTTAGGTAAACTAGTTATTTATTACAGTCTATGATTTGATTTGATGAATAGGGGGAGGGTAGGGGCTTAATTAGTTTCTGCCTCTGAAAATGGGGGCTTAATTGAGGGGGTGGGGGGGGGGGGGGTGCTTAATAGAAGATTTACGGTAATTCCATACAATTTGAGAAAGGTCTCAAATTCTGCACTGATAAATTGTTTTCCGTTGTCGGAAGCGATTTCGTCCGGAAATCCGAACCTAGTGAAAATATCATTCAGCGACTTGATGACCTTGCAAGAGGTCTTCTCTTTCAAGACGAATTAATGCGTATCATTGACCTTAGGTAAAACATAACATCTTCTCTCATTACTGCCTTATTTACTTCTCATAAACTGCATACTTTTAGAAGGCCAGATTGTTTGGATGGCTTCAGTTACCTCTTCGATAATATCGTCTTCAAGCATTCTATCAAGCTCATTATTTACTGCAACAATTGCATCTTAGGTGTTGATTGACAGGTTTGACATTAGGGTCAATGGCAATTTTATGCTCATATGATCAGTAACCTTTCCTATGCCTTTGAACATACTATCATATTCCTTGAACAAGAGAAGGCTAGGTTATTCTTATCAGAATTTCGTTTGACAGACTTGAATTCAGTGATGATTTGTAACTTAAAACTAGAATCTAAATAGATACACTACAGTGACCATCCTCAAAAATCTTCGACGCACATGCTTTCGATAGGAGTGTATATTTGACAGCTCTATTACTATCACGTCAAATCTTCGTATAATTTTCGGGTATACCGGACATTTGACTATCGATAAATTATCGGCTATCGATAAGTTAACAAGCAAACATCTTTGTGCTCTATGGCTTAGTATCTACAGCGATTGGTTTGATCACGGCATGATACAATCTCATCCCCAGACTGCTCGCAGTCCCTTCTGAGTTAAGCCTGTTCCTAACGTCGTGCTACTGCCGTGCCGAACTTAAATGAATTTGGCTCGGCAGTGGCACGACGATCGCACGGCAGTGCTTTCAAACGTCGAACCTAATCCCGGAACCTAGTACAGTCGCGCCAAATTCAAAAGACCAAGCAAACCATCCATCCAGCGCAATAGTGATCAATAGTATGCAAATAATACAAAATACATATAATTAATTTATGAATTGAGTTCGGTGCAACAATAGTACGCCGTTCGAAACCAAGTCGTGCTACTGCCGTGCTAAGTAGTCGTACCGAATGGAGGGTGTAAACTGCAGGTTGCTGGTTCGAGCTGCAGGTCACTGTTTCACCAAAGTTGAAACAACCCAACACTTTACTAATGCTAACATTAGGCCTAAAAAAACAGTGTTAGTCTAAGGGACGTTTTGTGCGAGGCTTACACGTAGGGGAGAATGGTGATTGAGCAAAGATTTGCTCAATCACCATTCTCCCCTCGGCTCGCTTGCGTGACCAAATCGGGTGGTTCGACTAACTCAGAAGGTACTGCGAGCAGTCTATCTCTTCCCCAGAGTCCGCTTTTTTTTTTAGTCAGCACCAAGAACACGGACTCTGGCCACTTCTAATTTAATTTGTGTCCGTGGTCTTGGTGCTGACCAAAAGAAAAGTGGTCTCTGGGGACGAGATTGAGCATGATACCGACCAATTTATTAAAGTGGGCTTCGAGCAATTCTACCCTGTAAGGCGCTATCGTTTTTACCAAAACTATTCTAATTTTTTTTAATCTTTGCTAACCTGCTAAGATGGCCTAGTAAACAATGACAACGACAACTAATGTAAACATAAAAAAAATTAAAGTTTTACGTGCAATATGCATGTTCAACGTGATCGACCGTGACCTGTAACGCACACCATTGAGAGTGAAAGCGGAAGTTTTACGTTGTTTTCAATTTGATCACGATTTTGCAATTTTCCAACTGTTGTCTTTACCGATTTGTGTATATTGCAATATGATCGTGAGACATTTTGTAACTATTACTATGATAAACATACGTAACATACTCTACTCCAGAGATCGCAAGTGAACTCTGTGTATATTCCCTGAACAGACGGACGTTTTTCGAAATTTTTTCGCAATACAATTGTAGCGCTAAATGTTGTTACAGTGAATCGTAATTTTCAATGCTCTCTTACCGTTTGGTTGTCCAAAAGCTCTGACTTTGAGTCGAAGAAAACTGTAGCTCTTGTCTGTTGTA
>OX421455.1:35305826-35313326 GCA_949126865.1 Montipora capitata | reverse complement strand
CACTAGCTTTCACGTATACACTATATATCTACATAGTTCACAATTGATGTCCCTACACATCCGTTACTTCCGATTGCAAGCATTTTTCTTTGCTTCCTTTGTCTTTGTAAGATCCGTTCCAATATGGATCATTTTTATGTTTATAGAGCCACCAAATAGCAAAGACACTAAATGCCACAAGAAGAAATGCGACCACAATAATTCCCGCTATAAGCCTCCACTTTTTTGTGTTGTTTGTTTCAAACTGTGCCCATTCATGAGCGGCATTGTTGGAGTTGTTCCCTAGCATCACTGTAGGTGTTGGTGACGCACTTCCAGCGGAACTGCCCTCAACAGCAGAACTCTGTCCGGAATCATTGTCGTCGTTGCAACCATCTTCGTCATCCTCGATGCAATTTTCTCGAGAGATTTCGGGCTCTCCGACGAGTTCGACTTCGTTTTCGACTTCCGTTTCCGACTTTGTCGGTGGAGGTTTCCAAGGCTTCTTTACACTCTTGTTGGTTATATGTTTCGTCTCCTTGATGTTGTTCTCTTTGTAATTAACGGACGAAGTCTCTGTGTCTCCTGATGACTCGGGAGTTTCACCCGATGAATATCCGTCTCCCGAACCAGAGTCTTCGAGATTACAATCATCTTCGTCATCAACGCACGGCCTCAGAAAATTTGTCAAGATACCACGTGCATCTATTGTGGGGGTTCGGTTAAAATTTATTTTATTCTCTTCAGAGTTTGTCCTTGGTGAGGTAGTTAATAAAGTTGGAAGAGGCCCCTTCTCCGAGCTTGTTCCCGATGTAATTAATCGTTCTGTCCTTGTTTGTGCAGTGGTAACAACTAAAACAGTGGATTTGAACGCTGCTGTAGTTGATTCCAGGTTCCTTGTGCTTTTACATCTTGGTATTGGGCGACCTTTTGTTCGAAATGCACCATCTTTATCCACGACTCCTTGAACAACATCCACGCCATTAATAAAAAGCTCTTGAAGACATCCGTCAAAGCTTCTCCCCGAGGAACGACTCTTTGAGGAAAGAGCATGACTTGGTACCATTCCGCCAATGTAAACATCTCCTTCACCTTGTCTCAAATTGAATGAAATATACCTCCCTGGGAAAATTCCGTTCACGCGAAGAACACCGTCGAGGGTTAAGTCGACTCGGTGCCGGTTCCTTATAACATCAACAGAGTGCCATTCGCCGTCGTCGCACCTTTGTTCACGAACATGTAAATAAAGTTCTCCTGATCCAAGATTCCAGCGAACCAATAGAGAACCTTGATACAACTCTATCACCAAATAGTCACGCCCGAGACCGGTTTCCAATATCGAGCTATCCGGATTTGCTGTCTTGAATCGCAAAATAATCCGATCCTGTTGGGACGAGATGACTTTGTTGGAACGGTTATAAGTTACGTAATCTGATAAACTCAGGCCAAGAACAGGAAGTGCTGTGAATGAAAGGGTAGAATATTAACTGTACATTGCGGATAATACAGGTAGTAAAGCTCACTAATATACAGGGAAATATACAGGGAAATGTTTCCCCATTCTGATTGGCTAAGAGCAGAAAAGTGGTAATTCAGTGCAAAAATATCACACCAAACATTCCGCGGGTTGGTCAATGATCGAAGAAAGTCACATGCGGACAGCCAATCCAATGTGAGCCCTGAATGGTGCAATGCTTACGTGACACGCGTGCGTTACTTCTGTCACTCATCTCAAAAAGTGTACGGTAAATATTTATAAGTAATCACACGAGGTTTGTCGTGCGATTCGGAATGAATAAGCAGTGTTATGTGCTTACGTTGTCGGCAAAACAACACTTTGAAGTTTCAACAAACTGTACTATTTAGAATGATTGAATCTATGAAACGCTAATCATGGCTCAGCAGAATGCAGTCATTATGATATAGGTTACCATGGCAACAAAAGAGCCATCGAAAGACAACCTCGTTCTCAGGCCTTCCTCTTTGCTTTGGGAAAGATCTTGGGAACGAGGTATTTTGCCTTCAAATGCTTGTAGCTCAAAAACGAACTCATCGATGACCCCCATTTTTTATAGACCGAATCGGCTAACTCAATGTTGTACCCAATTCAAATCTCCCGGAGTTAAGATTCTTTGTGCATTGTATTTGCATTATAATGTAGCATTCACATTTAAATGATATGGAAATACCTACAACAAAACGATTTAATCCCAAAGGATTTGAATTGGGTACAACATTGAGCTAGTCGATTTGGTCTATTACTGGAAAGTGTTCAAAATGGTTCCCAGGGCCTCTCTTCTCTGCCTCCATTGTCGTTGAGAAAACGACAATGGAGGCACAGAAGAGAGACCCTGGGAACGAGGTTGGAAGATAAAACTCTATGCCGCAAAAATTTAAAAAAATCCTCTGATTCATGGCCACCCGCTAAATAGACCATATTCGTATTCTCAGTATTGGACTGGAACTAGCTTGCAATGGAGGCTAATGCGGGGGAATCTTTTCAAATGCAAATACTTTTTATTATCATTCGATGTATTTTGTCCATCCTTTTCATTGGCCGAGAGCCCACCACGTGACCTGCAAATAACTGCCTACAAATAAGTGTTTTACTGCAAATAATATTCTGCTCATGCGCAATTGAAATCACGCTCTTGTGAGAAAATGGCAGATCGGTTCCCCGAGCAGTCAGAGAATGATTCGACATCTTTAATTGATCGAAAGAACAGTGAGAATACTAAAAAAGGAACAAAAGTTGCACTCAACGTATTTCGAGAGTATCTCAAGGAAAGAAAGGTAGACGAAGAGTCACTCGTGTCATCGACGCAAAGGACAAGTTGGCGAATGCATATATATATATGTACTGAAGAGATTTTATGCTGAAGCCAGAAAAAAGAATGGCGAGCTTTACACCAAAGCTTCACTTGTCGGCTTTGAAAACTGTGAAATTCTTCAGCTTTGTTGATGCCTAGTGTTATTGAACGTTTGACTGTAAGTACAATTTGAAGTCTACAAATATAATTATGCTCAGAAGGAAACCAATTGATTGGTGCCATTACTTGACTCTGCAAGGCAGCGCGCGCTTACGGCTTCTCGGAAACAAAAACAAAAAACAGACCCGGTGATCGAATGATAAAACAATTATTGACCTCGGTTATCGCAAAATATCGTGATTTACCAGTGTCTCGCAGATCAATTATTTGCCTCAGCCTCAGGCTTCGGCAAATACTTGATCTGCTCGCCACTGACAAATCACGATATATTTTGCTCAACCTCGTCCAATAATTGTTAAATATATTCCCCCGCATTAGCCTCCATTACAAGCTACTTCCAGTCCAAAACTGAGAATACGAATATGGTCTATATTGCAAAACAAGTTGACCCAGACTCCTAGACACGTACTCGTTCCAACATGTCGGAAGAAACCTCTCCAGCGACTCGCAATTTGTTGATTTTTCTGTGCTGAAATATAACACTGATGTCAATCCGCTTTAAATAGAAACCCACGAGTTGAGAAAGCGTAACACTTTGGAAACAAAACGAGTATCACTTTTCTCATGGGAAGTCCTTGATAGAGACAGTTTTTAGAGTGAAAATCAACTGGAATTATATGACATTCTGCCCATAAGCATACCTGGCTAGCTTTTAAAGACGAAGGCAACAGCAGTGCAACAAAACAGGGATAAGATTCTACCGAAACTGTGGAGCTGCGTCGGTGGGCAATGAAACACGATAATCTGGATTTATCAAACGTCGAGATGATAAAGGCAAATTGACCACCGCAATGGCCACCAAAGTTCAACAATCGTGCCGCACGTGAAATTCAGTAAATTCGATAGTCGTCCTGTGCAAAACGACACCGTAAAATCACTGCATTATAGATTTTGCTGCCAACGTTAGCGCGCAACAGTAAATTTTTGTCGTTATTTAATTAGCTGTACTTCAACTGGGGTCACTTCGAATTGTGTTGAACGAGATGAAATGTTATTTCACAAAAAATACTCAGCCACACAGAAAAATACTGCTTACCAGTCGTAGAACTACTTGCAACCATGTGCTGCACAAATAGTACAGCATCAAACGATAAAATAAGTACTTCTCGTGTGCTTTCATGTTATTAGTCAATATAATTAGTCTTGCATTCCAACGCTAAACATATCACCTTCAAGAGTTGGCTAAACTTAAGAATATTCGGTCACTAACAGGCCAAAAAGGCTCGCACTCACACGAGATTAACATGAATTAATCGAAATTGAACTGAACATCCCTTGGTTACAAATCTCTTGTTTCACTAACAGAATTGAAAATCGGATGGGAAAACTAAAAGGTAGAACTAAACATGACGACATTGCTACTCCAGCGTTCGAAAAGAAGAGACGATGCGTCATGACAATACTTCGGATGGAGAGAATCGAGAGAGAGCCCTTGTTGAACGCTTCTTACAGTTACCAAAAAAACAGTCTGACTTAACGAGAGTTAAATACTACTAAACATACCTTCTGAGCAAGTTTTCCCGCGGAATCCAGTGGCAGTACAATCGCATTCACTTGTGCCAAATCTGTTTAAACAATTCCCGTTATTCTGGCATTTATTATCAATTTCGCACATATTTTTGCACCCTGGAGCGATTGCATTCTGTTCTTCCCAAATCGCTTTTTCTCGTTTTCCCTGTTGTGCAGAGTATTCGAACATCTCGATATCTTCTATGCAACCTATAAATCGATTCAAAAGTAAGACCGATGGTTGCGTAACTCTACTTGCTTCAAGCTTTGGAGGAATTCCGCCAAAGTACATAGAGCTCGTAATGCTTAATCTTCTACTCTTGCGGCTATTGACTGTTGATTTAGATCGTCCGTCTAACAATATTGTTGTTTCGCCTTTCATTCTCTCTAGAAGCACTCGATGCCATTGCAAGTCGTTCAGATTATCACCGATTTCCACCGCCATTGCCCCAAACTTAGAGCCATGACTACACGTCAACCGGAGTCTTCCACCAAAAAGCTCAACGCGAAGGAAATTTGACTTCGCTTTGTCATCCATGTACACGAGTAGCGCTTCCGACATGAAGGTCTTAAAACGAAATCCAAGACCTCGGCTTTCGGACACGTTCCAGTTTTTGAGTTGAATGAAGGAACTTGATTCATTGGTAAATGTCATCGCATCGCTGAGACGGTGAAACGCCAAAGAAAAGAAAAGAAAAAGCAGGCAAAGAAGATTTAAACGCGCTTCCATACTGCTAATCGTTTACGTTCGTGAGAAATGTATTGATGAGATATTTGATAACCCTTGCTTCCTCTTGTCTGGTTTACCTCCCTGTGAGGGCGAACTGAAGCTTATCTTGACGTCAACTTGGGCGTATTAGTCAGTCATCTTTAGTATGATGGTCCCGGAAAACCAATGACATACCAATCCCCATTGCTTTGATCTCTAGAACGAATCGAACTTTCAGAAAAGTCTTATCTGTCGAAATATCAGATGATAGATTATAGAATGTATAACGGGCTTACGGCCAACTGCCAAAAGATCCTCTGAAGCAACAACAATAGAAATTAGATCAGACCATATCATATCAGCTAAAACGTAACGCGATGAACGACCTCCGTCCTCTCTCGTTTGCCGTCACCGCAGGTGAAATAACGGCGACTTTTTATATTTCTTGCATTGCTAGTTTTCCCTCAGTCACCCGTCAAGAATCTTCGCATTTGTCGTAAACTGTAGCGAACGCGAACGACAGTTAGCTGCTTGCTTCTGGATCTTGGCAAGGACTTCGAGTAACGGCATGGGGTATATTTACTGCAGGCAATCAGTGAAAACTGGAAAAGAAATAAGACGAGCGATCACACTAAACGTTCTGGTTGAATAAGCTCATATCATTCCATAGTTTATAAATAGTCTGATTTAGCAATATTTTTAATGACATCATCGCAGACTGCGAGAATAATTTGGCCGCTCGTCTCTGTCACGCCTGAAATAAACCACACGCTTAATATTTAATCTGTAAGGGATGAAAAAAATAAGGGTTCGGCCCCGGGGGGTGGGGGACTCCCAGATATGGGCTATATAGGTATGTGCGGCCCCAAAGTAGGGTTTTTCAGCCGTTTTGGTCATAAATAGGGTATCGATTTTGGCCAATTTTCCGCCATTTTGGTCATAAATAGGGTATCGATTTTTGCACTCTAGTCATGAATTCGTTTTTTTATTTAGAAGCTACTTCTTTATCATGTAACCTACCTAATAAAAGCAGATAAACATTGGCTTTAACATTGGTCTGAACTAGGGAAATAATTATAAGGCAGGTCTGCACCAGGGTATTGATTTAAGGGTCAGGTCATAAATTGGGTAACAAATTTTCGGTCAGGTCATAAATAGGGTAGGGAAAACCGCAGATTTCGGTTATAAATAGGGTAAGGGTTTTGGGAAGCGGACCGCACACCCCTACCTAATTTTTCTGGGAGTAACCCCCCCGGCTTACGATTTTTTTCTCAGTCCCGACCGACGACTACCTTTGGCCCTCGAGGATAGAATAAAACGTTTAGAATGGGTAAAGTGCGAAGCACTGAATTTACCAGTCTTCAACGGGAAATCAGCCATAAGTTTGGACAACAAATCATGTTCAAACAACTCGTTAAAGGAATCGATGAGCTTGGTAAGCAAACAGTGGAAGACTTTCTGAACATTTCTATGAGTAAATTATAAGTCGATATCATTTTGGTTAGCAGGCGATCGATAAGGGAATAGCGTTTTTACCAATGAGAAAGACCGCAAGATTACAATGATTCGATTTTGTCAATGTTTAAAAAACGTAAGCTACATATAAATATCAATCTTTTAAGGAATATATGCTATCGACACTTATAAACAAGAACACACTCCACAATGAGCTACAATTACTTCTGCACTATACACTATTGCACCTCCTCTTGAAAACGAGTAGGAATAAGACCAAGTCTCAGATCACAGCCAAGAACATTCCTTCACGTTTTGAAGGAATTCATTTTAATTTAAAAAAATCACGCAGGACGATTGTCTCGGAGTCTTTCAGTGTCTTTTTTTCGGAAATAGTTCGGTTCGAAAGTAATCCAAGGGAATTATCTAGAAAATCGTTAATAAAGAGTATGGTCATATTAAACACTTACACAAATATCGCCGACAGCGTTCGTAGTCTCTTTCGCCCAGGAATCTAAGTCATCGGCTTTGAATATTTGCCAGCGAAAGCATAAACTCGGACACTTAAAAACTACTACTATACCACAAACGAAATAATTGTACAATTCGTGAATAAAATGTACTGCAATCAAGAGAATCTACTAAAGACAAAATCGTCCAATTTTCTTGTCCCACGTCTTATCAAAACATGCCTCTTTTCCATGCCAAGCCGTCAATTGACTTTTCAAATAAAAGAACTGTTCATCAGACCACATCTCACTCACAACCTGGACCCGAGTATCCCAGAGTGGATTGAGCTGGCAGTCCTCTTGACCAGCGGCTTCACCGTCCTTTTTCATTGTCACTTGTCCATGTATG
>OX421455.1:35268326-35298326 GCA_949126865.1 Montipora capitata | reverse complement strand
ACACACACAAAAAAAAAACCTGACATGCTTAAAATAAGAGTTCTTCCACGAGGGGTGGGGGGGGGAAGAATCGCATATGGAAGAGGGGGGATGAGTTCATTATCTCTCTTAGGGGTGTGAATTTCGGATTTTGTTCTCACTTAGGCTTTTCTGGGCAAAACACCTTCATATGTAGCCGTGACGGTACCGTTGACGTCGTTGAGGGTTGAACGTGATGAAATACAAAAATATATATTTAATATGTTTTAAATGTGGTGTCTTTTTGGGGTGAAAAAAATCCTCGGCCACACCAAGATTGGTCTCCTTTTGGGGTTAAATTCACAATTTCCGACGAGCATCTCCATCCTTTTATATAATAATGAAAGCCCCCCACCTCTGGGGGGGGGGGGGGGGAGGAAACCCTATCAGGGGTCGACCCCTACGAAATTCTGACTACTAGTTTGAATGTTCTCCGAGAGTAATGGGTGCTATAATTCTGGGCAAAAAGGCAAGACAGACATTAGCTTTCAAAAAACAATTAACAAGGCCCATTCGATTCCAACCACATGTAGGGATACAACACCAGGTGGAAGGAAGGTACACACTAAGTTTAGTGTCACTGTGCTGGAGGTTGCAGGATTAAAAGATCTGGCCGGGCCAACACTCAGGGGCTTTTAAATCACTGCTCAGGAGAAAGTGCTGCCTTTGCAATGACATTTGCAAATGGTTAGACAGTCTTAAGTCTTCTCGGACAAGGACGATAAACCGTAGGCCCATCTCACAACCCTTCAATGTTCATAACCCTGTGAGATGTAAAAGAAGCCACACATTATTCACAAAGAGTAGGGCATGGAGTTCTTGGTGTTGTGGTCTGTCCTCGCTGGTACAGCTAGAGGGCCGCAAGTTAGACAACTGTAAAAGGTTAATTGCATCTGCCTCTCAGTGAGTCTCTAAATAAGGTTGTCGTATCATACCTTGAACCCAAACTGTCAGGATGAGGAGGCCGTGCATTCCAGAGAAACATGATATGAGCCCAGGACAGCATCTCCCTTGCAAGAACACATCCACCACGATAATGTATGTCATCGGAATAACGATCATCAGTGGAATAAGTGGAAATAATGGTCTTGAGAGCAGGGGGCTGCATTGCCGCAAGCTGGAGGCCATTAAATCCACCCCAGCTTTTCCCATACATGCCTGAAACAAAATTTACAAAATGATATTACCTTTTAGTGATAGCAAAGTTGCAGCTAAACGATAAAAAAAGAAAAATTCACATCCCATTGAGTTTTAAGAATGTGTTCGACCATTAAGCCCCTTCTCACAACATTTCTTTGGAATAGTCAGATTTCATTCATCAATCTTATCATCATCATAATCATTGTTGTTGTGGGAAGTCCTTGAGGATCCTGGAAAGAGAGGATACTCAGAGATTTCACCTGTGAAGACATTCCTTTTAAGCACGTTATAATCATCAGGCTAAGTGGATATAGGTATAGGAAATTGAAGAAATATGGGTGCATTTAACAATTTATGGGCACAAGTGTTGTTTTGAAAGTTCTCAAAATTGTGCAAGCCATAGGCAAATTTATACACTAACACTCTCTTTCATTGACATCACGCTTTAGTGCCCAAAGCATTATGGGATTAATATGTGGACAAAGAAAACGACATTTTAGCGATGATTGTCCGCATTTCAATCCCACAGTGCTTTGCAATCATCTGTTTTTATCAACTATTACAAAAGCTATTTGAGAACTTTCAAACATTACAAGTGACCACGAGCACTGAGCAAGTTCATACAATTTTTTATTCATAATAATTATTACCATTACTCAACACAACTACTCCATCGCTGTGTTTCCATTATAGCAACTTTCCTATAGCACTATAACCTATTTATGCATTTATCATTCTGTTGAGGGTAAACTACCGTGGCAATCAGTAGGTTTTCGCCACAGGTAACTTGGGATTAGCCGGAATATCACTTTGATCAATTTTCTCATGCCTTATAATTTTTCAAAAGGCAAAACTCACCAACATTACCATTGCACCACTCTTGTTGAGAAATCCAGCTGATGACATCCCAGCAGTCCTCCTGTTCTTGAACCTCGTACTCGTCATAGCAATACCCCTCCGAATCCCCTGATCCCCGCATATCCACACGCACACATACATAACCATGGCAACAAAAATATGAATGAGAATTCTCATCCCTCTGGGCTGTCCAATCTATGCGGCGATATGGCAAGAATTCTGCAATTAACAAAACAATTTTTTTTTACTTTAGATCACAACACCAAGAACCCTATGTCCCATTCTTTGTGAACAGTGTGCATGATCTTTGATATATTATCTCCCAGTGTTAACAGCAAGGGCCTGTGCATATAAAAGATTGTCTAAGGCAAGCAACAAAGTAAATACACTAAATATAATGTTTAATCATGATTAATCAAGTGTACATGTACTCATTCAGCAAAAACATGACACATCACGGAACCTAGATGTAGGTCAATGCATAAATTAAGTACACATGCATAAATAAAACATCATTACTGGGCCCACTGTCTTCAGCCCTTATCCGAGAAGACTTGAAAGCCTAACTATTTGCAGAAGCTGATATAATGACAAAGAAAGCACTTTCTTCCCAATTATTTTTTAGACTGAGTCTTTTTTTTTCCGGGAGGGGTTTTAAACTGTGGCTGCACATAGAGTACTGATTCTCAGCCAACTGACCTGGCCAGTCAATGGCCAGAACCTTATAATAACTGCCAAGAAAAGTCCTCTTTTTTTCTCCTGTTGGATAGCGATCATCAATCATAATCAAAACCTCATTGGCATTGAAGTCAGTAAAAAAAATTCTAATCCTCACCAAGTATAGCAGGGAATTTTTCCTTTATGTCAGACTTGATGACAGCTTCTGGCATCCATAGTTTACTGGCAAGTTTAGTTCCATCACGCACTGTGATCCAAACTAAGGGGCTTTTATTGACACTGTATGTCATTGTTCTAACTGATCTGAAATCCATGAAGAAAGACAAGAAAGAAAATACATTATAATTGCTGTTTTGATTGTTCCTCGCCTCAGAAAATGTTTAAGGGAAGAAAAGAACAAAAATCTCAACAATTTGATAGTTCTCTATGTCACACTCATGCCAGAGGAAAACTGAGGGCTCATTAAAGATATCACTACATGCTTACAGAACTGAACTGCCCACCCCCTCCCCTCCCCCCCCCCCCACGAGTAAAATCCGTTAACTCTCATTCCTACGAGTCAATGAGTTTAAGTGTAAAATAATTTACCAACAAATATTATGAAAAAGTGAAATTATTATAATTTTATTAGAAAATGCATGCCAGATATTGTTTTGACAAGAATCCCAAATAAAGACTTCTTTAAATTAAAATCATGTTCTTTTGAGTGCCACACTATCAAATCAGATGCCAAAAAAAGCAATCTTTAGTTGACTTATGACTAGTTTGGCAACACTGAAAAAATGTGAAAAATTTTACCACATTTAAACAAAATTATTAAATTTACTTTAGAGATTCTTGCTGTCATATGTATATTTTCAAACAATCCATTTACAAGAGTTACAACATAATTTCTGGACCTTATATATTGCTTAATTAACCCTTGAAACGCCTCACGCTTGCATTGTAGGATTTCTTTCACCCAGGGGTTGGGAATGTGTTATTATAATCCCAGTCTTCCTGAGATGGTAAATTGGCAAAAAACAAGACACACTGCTATCACATGGTACAAAAAAGAAGAATCAAAGACCAACTTTCAGTGCTGGAAATAATTTTTCTTTATTCACAGGACACATGTCCTTTCAAATCTTCCTTTTGGTCGGACATTTGACAAATTGGGCCGGACATAAAAGATTGACTGACAACGCCTTGTAGAAGATAACTCAAGATGTGCTGGTGAGATGTTCGGTTATCATGTCCGATCATAATGTGAAATTGGCCGGACATTTTCAAAATTTGGTCGGACAATGTCCGATGACCGACTGTTATTTCCAGCACTGAACTTTGCATTAAACAATTTGAGGACAACAATAATTATTGTGGATCTGCTAACTCCTTTGTGTTATCATACAAGAAAGAAAACAGTTTTTGGGTGCAAGAGCACCAGAGAAAACTAAAACAATCAGATGTTGAGTGGGTTGTTCACTTTCATTTATTTGTGTCAGCGCCTTTAACACAAAACCTGAAGGAATAATATTAATTTGTTGCCAGCTAACCAGACCCCCTGACTACAAAAACTAACCATCCTTTGAGGGGTAGGGGTGGTATTTGCAGCTGCAGATTACCAAACAAAATGATCTCTTGGTGAAATATCCCGGGGATAAGGGCATTTTATCACTTGAGACAGACCTGTTTCGGGACATCTGTGTGGCCTTTTGGCTCCGAAGGGAAGTAACTTAAACGATCAAAAGCATCCTATAGCAAACAAACCCCAGCAAAATTATCCAGATTCCCCGATGGGATACCGGTATGAAATAAGGTAGAATACGTCCCTCCATTATGGCTCGATCAGACAATGCACACAATGATACTTACTTGTGATCCAGTAATTTTCAGAAGTTCGCTTTCTACGTAAGGAAAATCCTCTATTAAACATAGGTCTCATGCCAATAGCGTGACAATTAGCATGTGGATTATGTGAGCGGGAGATTTCAACAGAGGGAAACCTGGGAAAATCATTTAGTAAAGGGGCGTGTCGACCTGAGACCTCGTGGGATCACGCGTGTAGAACGCGTTTACATTCATGCAATAATCGAGAAAACCGGAAATAAATTTTGTTTACTGTTTTCAGCGATATTTCGAAACTTGGCTCGGTGACTTACCCTGATTTTTTTGTATGAAAGCAAGACTGGTTTTTTCGCATTCTTAAAAAGATGTTTCTGGTGGATTTTTTTTCGTCTTTCAAGAGCTTTTCAACATTTCAAGGGTGGTACCTTTTAAGTAATGAAAACAAAAATTGTCATTACCCAACGTAATAATGGGGTTGACAGGCCTACATGACTCCCTTGTACGTTGTCTGGTTTCCTTTGTCATAATTTTACTCTCTCGAGTACACATTTGAATGGACGACTCTTTTAGGCTCTCCTAACTAAGATTTCATTTAGCAGTGGTTTTTGTTCTGAGACTTTAGATTTGGACCTTCATACTACTGTGATATTTTTTCTTCCAAGAAAATTGTTTGTCTTGATGATATATTTTTAGTTTCTTGCAGCAGGCCAGGGGTTTCGTTTGAGGCTGGAGGCCGGACTTTTCGTCCGGTGATTTCCCATTCCATGTCCGATACTTTGATGCCAATATTTGAGGGGTTTATTATATTATTATTCTTTTAATCTTTGGAGACATTTTTCTGTTTTTGCCTTAATACATTTGTTTCGCTCGTTCTTTGTTTTGGTTTGTGGCTATGAGGTAGTTTGGGGGTGTCTCAAATTTTAAGGATGCTAAAATTAAAAGGCTGTCCCTGAAAATGTTTAGTGCAGCAAGTAGGATCCCTCCAACAAGTTTTTTGAGAACGCTCCCTAAAAGATAAATTTTCCTAATACTAACTACGCATTATGTTAGAGAATAGCGCTTTTCACGGTTAGTTTTTCTCATTTGGGGAACTGATTCTTGGATTCCAGAAAAACTGGAGACAGCGTTTCTGAGTGTTCTATTTTAAAAATTTCCTGGGGGGGGGGGGGGGGGGGTGTTCTTTCAATCAACACCAACATTAACTTCTGGTGCGCAGTAAAAATCAATAACGATCATTTTATTGAAGCCTCAAGCTTTTAGAGCCGAGCAAAGAGGTCAGTCAAATCATAACAAATCAAGTTATTATTATTATCATTATCGTTTATTTTTTTCAGGGAGAGAGAGAAAGGGAGAGAGAGAGAGAGGCAAAGGAAGGGAGAGGGAGAGAGAGAGAGAGAGAGGAAGACCGGAGTGGGGATTGTTTCCGTTTTGAAAGCAGACATGAAATTTAAAGATTGAAAAGGTGGCTCTCACCCACTGCAAAAACTGTAATAACAGTAGCCCTTAACAAAGAGAAAAAGTGGAACCCCACCCTTTCGTGGTCCGTTTTCTCAAAACCTGGTTACCTTTATTTTTTATTCCGCGTTCTTCATGGCTTTTAGAAGTTTAATCATTGTTATTAGTTTAATTACACAGGTGATTATCGAAAATTCTCTGCGCTGATTGGTTGCACTTGAGGTGATCATTACGCGATAATTACCTAAGCGGTTTTTTCAAAATGGCCTCAAGCCGTTTTGTCGAGGTGACAGTAGAAGAAATTAATATTTTTAAAGAAAATGCATATTTGTTCAAATAATCACCTAATGTACATATTCTAAAACAACTATTCACGTTAGGCTCGGTGAATATCGGTGAATAAAAACCTCGACTTCGTCTCTGTTTTTATTCAACGATATTCATCTCGCCTTCGTTGGCTAAGAGGCGGATCACGTGCTCCTGCTGTACGTTGCTCTGAATGGCCATTGTCGAACTACGTCGATAATAAAATTCCTCGTTACTTCCTTCACTGCCAGATCAATCTTCTTTCCTGGAAAGAAACAATTAAAAAGGTAACTCCAGTGATGGACAACTTCTACCATTTTTCTCTGGTACAGGAATTCGACCACGTGCATTAGTTCTCAGGCACGGAGAGTACCTAGACCACGCCAGGACATTAGCGAAAATCCAAAATTGTATTTTCTTTTACAAAGTGGCTATTCGTACACGACCCGTACACCGACCTTCATGTATATTTGCTATTCATACGAGTCTTCTTAGGGTGATTATTACAGGTTCAATAACACTCGGAAAGTCTTATCCCTTCTTAATTCCCTTATATGCAGTTCAGCTATCAAGCAACGACATTGACGCCTGTTTAATTTCACGAAATACCTTCTTCGTTCGAGTTCACAGGCCATCTGACCTGCCTTGCGTTTCTAAGCAGGCATTTCAAATAGCGCTGATAAACAGTCTTCAACTAAGGGCGCTATCCTTTTGTCAGAACTGGCCAGCCAGATCTGTCAGTTTTCAAAGAAAATGCAACAATTTGAAGGAATACTGGCAGGATAATCCCTCGCATTGGCTTCTGGAGGAGTGCATATCATCCTCGAAGTGTGTTAATTTGAAGGCGTTGTAGAGTTAGTCCTTCCAAATGCCTGCTCTGGCCGGTCAGTTCTGTTAAATGGAAAGCGCTTTAAGTCTAAGCACCCATTTCAGTTAAAACAGAAACCTATAAGGGTTGAAACGTGTAACGGCCCCTTGTGTGCTGGGAAACAAGCTTCTGAATATTCAATTTGCTAAGTACCATATTTGGAACAACAAGAGCGAGGGGTTTCCAAATATGGTACTTAGCACTAAAACATTCAACCAATCAGTTCGCACTGAATATTCGGAAGCTGTGAACGCGCGTTACACGTTTCATCCCTTATGGGTTTCTGGTTAAAACGGTTAGCTTTTAATAACTGCGTGGCTATTTCGTTCAAGGTTAGGGCTAGAACCTATAATAATCATTCTACGAAGACTCCCTTATGAATAGCAAATGTAGGTCGGTGTACGGGTCCCGTACGAATAGCCACTGCTTTTCATTTATCCCGTTTTATAAATCCGTCGCGAGTAGCGAGATTCTCAACTCAAACCATACTTGCCTCTGATTTGAGCAACAGAAAAAATACACCGCACGTATAATGATAAAGCGGTTTTCAATTGTGTTTCGAAAACAATAATTGTTATTTCGCCATTTCATTGGTTTTAAATTTCCACACTTAGTGACTGCCTTAAAAGTATCGCGCTACATTTTGAGCCCAACAGCGCTGAAGACAAAACACGTGCTTGTGTGCAAGTTCGACGCAAGTGTTTTCCCGCCTTTTAGGTAGTGCAGACTGCACGGATTCGCTTTCGCTGGTGTATGTTGTCCTCTGTGTCTATTTAAGGAGCTTACGCAAGGAGGACGACCACGGCTACGAGAACGCCACAAAACCATAGCTTTAAGGCCATGTTACAAGAGGCAAATTTTCTTGCAACTCGCAATGCAACGATGACGAATAAAAAACCTTTCAAGTTGCAGAGGGTATGTTACACGTTGGCAACTTCTTTCGCAACTTGCAACGCGTACAATAACAAACAAGATGGCGGACGCGCTAAGTCGCCGAAAGATGAGCTCTGATTGGCCCATTCTGACAAAATTGCGTTGCGAGTTGCAGAGGGGATGTCACACGCAAGCAACTTGTCTCGCAACGTTGCGAAAAGTCGAGGGTCGTTCTACTTTTCTCGCAACTCGCAACGCAACAATTGCAGTTGCAAAATGGGGTGTTACACGTGAATTTTTTTCTCGCAACTTGCAACGCAACATTTGTTGCGATGCGAGTTGCAAGAAAAATTGCCTCGTGTAACATGGCCTTTAATGAGCAAAAACAAAAGCTCTGCACGTTCTGCACGTGCGTTTTTCATTTTGGTACATTTCTCTGCCGTCCTCGGTCTGACAACGACGTGAATTGACCAAATTTCAGGTCGTGTAGAGGACGTTTGTTTGTTATTTGTTCGAGCAGGTTGAAGCATTGGCAGCTATACAGTTGATGTGGATCCACCCACCCATACACTCACGAAGGACAGCCACAACACCGGGAACTTCATCCCCTACTCTTCTCGAATACTGTGAAGGTTCTTTAACGTGCCACAGGGGACTTATCAACATAGAAGATATTTGTGAGACGGGGCGTACGGTTTATAGTCCTTATCCGAGAAGACTTGAAAGTATAACCATTGGCGGATGTTATTACAAAGATAGCACTTTCTTCTCAGTTATTTTAAGACCCTGAGTGTTGGTCCGGCCGGAGTCGAACTCCCGCATGGCAGCCCGGTGCTCAAACAACTGAGCCACCGTTGCACAGTGAAAGCATGACGAAACTTTAAACATTTTCTCCCCAAAACAACCACACAATAGAGGTTCTGCACGGCAGCCATGTTGCATGGCAGGAACAATGAAAATGTTTTGCATTGGAAAGAACATTTGTTCCCATGGGAAAAAGAATCTATTGATCCTGCCATGCAACATGGCTGCCGTGCAAAACCTTTATTACAATAACGGGAAATGATATTTTTAAACGACGTTCTCGTTGGCGTCGTCGTCGTCGTCCTTGCTTAAGCTCCGTACTGTTATTGGCAAACTTTGTTTGGCGACAACATTGAAAATTCCAAAAATCCCTAGAATTTTTCTATAGTAATCTCTCTGATGGGATAAAAGTCGAGCGGGTCCTCCACATACCTTGATTCTGTTTCGGCCTCACGCATCCTTCGGACTTGTTTCATTGCAATACGTGTGGCACACCTAAGAACAACAAAGTTATTAATTTTACATCCTTTTCTTTAAAAGTGATCATGCATTGAGCCACTCGGGGGAACCTTTGAGGGGGGAGGGGGGGGGGGGCTTAGAACACAGAGAGGGGTTGGGGGGTTAGGGAAAATCAAATGATTCACAAAAATTCAGGTTAAAAATACACTCTATAAGGATGCGATGATCTCAGGATTAAACTGCTATCTGACTGTTTGTATGAAAAAAGATCACCAAGCCAAGATCCGAGTCCCTCTCTGGCACAATTCATGGGTTTTTAAAACATCCCAGATCATAGTTAACAAGTATCAGAGGTTCCCGAAAAACAAATCTGAAGTAATGGATACAGCTCGGCTGTATCCATTGCAAGGAACTTAGAAATATTCCCTTAAAACTGCCGGCTTTTAAAAGAGACATTTCCAATTTGCTTTAAATATTCGCCCTTTCGGATTTCGGTGTTCGAAATTTTTACGGAATCAAAACTCTCTTTAAGAAAAAGTAAGCTGAACGTTACATACATTCTTTGAACTCCCCAGCAGTTAACTATTTGCCTCCCGAAAACGTACTTTTTTAGTGCCAAGAAGGGGATAAATTATTTTTTTTCCTGGGTGCGAATCTCTTATCTTGAAGGTGATGTTTGAGTAACTCCTCGAAAAGTCTAGAGGCTTACTAGGAGGAAATCGTAAAATTATGTAGGCAACATTCCATCCGGACAGATATTTCAGGAGATCTTTCATTGGGTACCCCTGAAGAACTTAGGAACAGGGCTTACTGTTTATTGTCTTTTTTTAAAGAAGATCAAAGAGTCTAGTAGTTGGAAGGTGTCAGTACTGAAGCAAAACAGTTTTTTCGAAGTTAGTTAATTAATTAAAGAACGTGATTATTAATCAAACTGGTGGTTTGAATAAAGAGAGGGATTGTGGCTTTTGAAGTTTCCAAACATTTTCTATGACATACAAAAATTTGGTTTTATCAACGGAGTTGATAATGTAAATTGGCCACCGTACAGAGATTCTAAAAGCTGACGTTTCGAGCGTTAGCCCTTCGTCAGAGCGAATCGAGGGATTATGGGTTACGTGTAGTTAACCCATAATCCCTCGATTCGCTCTGACGAAGGGCTAACGCTCGAAACGTCAGCTTTTAGAATCTCTGTACGGTGGCCAATTTACATTATCAACTCCGTTGATAAAACCAAATTTTTGTATACTACTTCCCCACCGACGCAGCACCACAGTTTCTTTAGAAACTACCCCTTCATTCATTTTCTATGACATTCCCTTTTCTTAATGAGTAATTTCTTAGAAATCAATTTTGTAAAAAAAAAACCAACGATACGAAGGCACATGCTAATTATGCTAATTAAGCAATAGAGGACGTTTTCCGTGTTTCCATAGCCTCATCTAAACACTCGGGGGAGTTGGGAGAATTCGAGACAGTTATGCAAACCCGAGATGCAGTCGAGGGTTTTCATAACTGTCGAGAATTCTCCCAACTCCACCGAGTGTTTAGATGAGGCTATGGAAACACGGAAAACGTCCTCTATTGCTTAATATTTCTCAAAGATAATTCAACAAATCAAGGAAAATGCTGGTTTTTTTACGTCTTGATTGAAACAGATTATCTTGATACATGCTCATATTTCCTACCAGCCAATCAAAACGCGCTTTCACGGATATCCTTTGCTATTCACCTCCGAGCAATTGGCGCGGAATTTGCGCCCGAAAATGTTGTAATCTTTGCAGGAATAAACGAGTTAAAATCACCTTTTTGTGTTCTGTTATCTCACTGTTTTAGTATATACTAAAATAACTATTCAGCTCAGTGTCGGTAGTTAGTGGTAGATATTTACCTCGCTGCTTCCACTAGCCACCTCCACTTCGGTAAATAGTTGCTAAGTATATTTTTATTCGCACTTGAAAATGACATCGGAGAGGTCGAGGGGTCGTGACTTCTTATCGTTAGTTTTTATGCCCTTTTCATAATTTTTTTTTCCAGTTTTGTCTTAGTGGAATAAACTAGATCTATAAGAAAACCCCATGGCTTACCAGTTAAAGAGAACTGGACAGTACTGACTGACATACACAAACAGCAAGACTGGGTTAGGGGAAATCCATACTTCTGTCATCCTATTGGCTATGGCAATAGTCATGAGCTGGGCACAGCGAGCTGGTGGCATTCTATTGCTGTCCGGTTTGACACTTGCTTTGTCTTTGAATTGCTAGAGACACCCATGAAGGAAAAAATATTTTTTGTTAAATGTTTGACAACAGAGTTTAATCGACTCGGTGAGGTTAGTCTTAAGATTGAGTATAAACCAAGACTTTTGGATACAATTTGATGTTTCAACAACATGAGCTCTCTAGTTGTTGAGTTGACTGGTCCCCGGACATGTTAATATCATTGGTTGTCTGTCAGGTGAGCCATAATATTATTGCTTAAGATCAACATTTTCAGTGTAATCTTGAGTCAGTTTTGTGTATCGCTTGTCTGTTGTACTTGGAATGTCCATGAGTTTGTTCCTATTTAATGAACTACCATTCCAAAACGAGTTGCTGGCAGAAAGCAGTCTGGAATCTGGGTATTGTTCTTGGTGGGCTCTCATTCAATCTTCCAATTCATTTTTAAACACGATTTAGCGATATTTCCGTCAAGGTCACCATTTCTAGTAGCACTGTTATTAACAATCCTGCTTAACCAATCCAGGTATGGTACCACTACATACTTTTGCAAACCCTGAATTAATTTCATTGTTATGCTTTGTTTTTTGTATCCCAATTCATACAGAACTATCATACGTTTACCTACTCTCCGCAACCTGCAGCTTACCTTCTGACAGTAGTACTGCTAGACTGACCGAAACACAATTCCCGACCAGATACCACAAAGTTCTGACCCATCCTTTATTGACATGAAAAATTATTGTTGGACAAGCCAGAGGAATTTATGTTTCTTGTTGGTTTTAGATGAAACACTTCCTGAAATGCATCTGCCAAGAACCCAAGGTAAAGGATCTACCTTTCTTTATATCAGGACCAACTACCAGCCAAAATAATAGACAATGTAATAGGCAACAAGCCATCCAACTGCGATAATAATTTTGTTAAATTAGACCTCCCACACTCCATGTAAACTAGTTAATAGTTTGTACAGTAAGCTCTCTTCACACACTTAATAGACCACTCCTCATGGACGCTTTTCAGGGTCAATGAAACATTAATGATACATCAGAACCAAAGAACCACTTCAAGGCTACTAAAAAGTGCAGTAGAGAAGTTGAATCAGGGACTACCACGATCAAATGCAACCAGTAGTCAAAACGAGTCTTGAACCTGGGGTCTCATGATATCCTAGTCACCTTCACCATTTTTTGGTTACGAATTATTGTGTCACATTATCTTATACCTTGTTGACATCTTCTGTGAATGCATTCGCCACAACGTCAGTTTGGACAGGTCCTGGACATACTAGTGTTACGCCAATGTTGTGCTCATTTACTTCCATGCCCAGTGCCCCAAAATATCCCTAAAGTGTCATGACAGCAGTTGCAAAATAATAGAGAAGCACAAAAATTAATTATATCTACTTTGTTGATAGAGTGATCCTAGAATCAAAATTCCTCTTAAATGTTCCAGAACCTCATATTTTATTTTCCTTCTTTTTTCCTATTAGAAATTTAAATACAGTTTTGGTTCAATGTCTTGGTTTAGATGCCTCATGTTTCCTGCACGGTTTTCGTTTGATGCTGGAGGCTGGACGTTTTGTCCGGTTGTTTACCATTTCACGTCCAGTACTTTGACGCTATAAATTTGTAGATGTTGTTTTACATATCTCAGGAAGCCATGGGCTGAAGAAACACAAGGCAATAATGCCCAATTAATCCTTCAAACTAACAAGAAGCCACATTTTGCCTTATTTGTTACTAAAATTAATGGTATAATCGATCTGTTGGCATTGCACTCACACAATTAAACTTTAGTTTCCTTTTTTCACCAAAATCAACAATGCAAACAGCATTTCTGTACATTACTGGTAATTTATTGGGGATTTGGGCTTCTTTGAGGGTTCACTCCCAAGGCAATCGGTCTTAAAGCAGAAAAAAACAACGTCCAGTACTTTCAATATCAAATCTCGTACTAAGCTATTGAATACCCTGCTTCATGGCTGGATATGAATACTGATTATCAAGTGAAGCTATGATCCTCGCAGTTATTAACGCAATTTTTGCAATTGCGTAAAGAAGCCTGAAGATTTTCAGGACTTCAACGGGGTTTGAATCCGTGACCTCGCGATACCAGTGTGACGCTCTAACCAACTGAGCTATGAAGCCACTAACGTTGGAAGCTGGTCATTTGTGGGTTCTAACGTTCCACAGTTCATGTATGATCCATTTCATATCATTTCATCGTTAATACTGATTATCTATGACAAAGTCTACATTATTTGTACAAGTGTCATATCACATCTACCAGTGATAAAAGCACTCCCATTCGTATGCATACTGTAAACACATCACTCAATTTAGCAAAAATGAGATACACAAACCTGGACTGCATATTTAGTTGCACTGTAAGTTGCTTGGCCAGGAGAGCCTGTCTCAAACAAATGAAAAAACGCCCTTCCTTACCACTGGCTTGAAAATAATTTGTAGTTCTACAACGCTTTACCTTGTTTCTTATATTGTGTTATTGGTAACTTAGATAAGATGAGTTGCAGTACTTTGAAATAAAAAATTACAACTATTATTGGGTTCCAAAAATGGCACTCTGATACAAATCTGAAAACTACGTATTATATTTACTGTCTCGGTGGTACTCAGCGATAACTAGTCTATTAGTAAGTAAAGAAATGAGATATTAATCTGACAAAGGACCAAGTCAAGACCACTTGCATTTGATCATGAGACATAAGTGGTGTTAAACTATGTAACACCCCATTCTCTTTGCAACAGCCAGAATACTCATTTCTGGACCGTCCTAGGATGTCCATTGTTACTAGTAAGGAAAAATTCAAATCACATGTATAAATTTGTCATACTAACCAAGTTTGCCTGCTACACTGCTTGTGACAATAATCTGTCCAGATTTTTGTTTTATCATGTGAGGTAAAACCGCTTTGGTCAAAGAAATGGGTCCAATTACATTAATATTCAACATAGCTTGGTCGACATCAATGCTTGGAGCATCAAGAACAAGGCTTCTCTGAGATCGTCCACTGTTGTTTACTAAAATGTCAATCTGATGAAAAAAATAGCTCGAATTTAATAATAATCCTTGCAATAATTAGCAAAATGCAACAAATATGTTAAACTGGATGCTCACTGTAGGAAGAAATTAAAAAAAACCTTAAAATGCCACAAAGAAAATGACAGTTTCTTTGCGAGTTCGCGAAACATTAGCTATCATTCTTAATTCTGGTTTGAGTTATGGGTAGCTATGCACCAGAGTATCGGCATATTGACTAAGTAGTGTAATATTGATAATTTTATCGTACAGTGTACATGTAAATACAGTAATGCAGGAAAAGTGCAGCTTTACGTATCTCTTATAAAACCAATTTTAAAAAAAAGTTGGAAACCCGTTAAATAAAAATTAACCCTAATGTACACCCCTGAACTGGCCCTCAATGATGAGTCAAAAAAATCATTGTCTGGAACTAGACAGACTAAAACCTGCAAGACTCAAGGCCAATGCAGCAGTTTTGCCTGGGACATTTCAGTGGTCTTCAGGGAGGTTCGCACCTGGGCATTGCCATGTGCTTTGGCTTGAGTCGCTTTTTTGTATGCTTGCTTCTGTTGACAGGTGCTTGGGAGGTGGGCTGTGCCTCAGTTGCCATGGTGACCACCTTGCCGCTGAGGAGAAGTGCTGCCTCATCTCTTGCTACCTTTATGGCACCCACCTGTACCCTCCAATAAATTGGCATAGCGTTTGAACCATTTTGAAGATGAAATTACAAAGTTAGGCAGCACTTTTTCCTCAGATTCCAAGCATTGGTCTGGCAAGGGTCAGAGCCAGTCACCTCCTGAAAGGTACACTGATCCTCAATGAACTGTCAGCAGCCCAGCACAAGTGTTCCGAAGAAATAGTAAATTAACATCAAACACCCAATCACAAAATACCTGAATGCTTTAACTAAAAATACCTACCCTATGAAAATGATTTATTACAGCTTGAGCATGGTCATTGTGTTGATCGTGATCTGTAACATCCAGAGGATGAACTAAAACCTCAATAGCAAGCGACTTCTCTTTGGCAAGGGCTGTCACAAAAGAAAAAATAAACTGTCTTTCTAGATGAACTAGAGGAAGGAAGAAGCAGTTTTGTATTGTTGGTCACATTAAAGATAACCATGATCACCTGATAAATGATCCCCATTAATTAAATCGTTGTCTTCAATTCACTATCATCATCACCATCCTCCGAACCAACACAGTATTCTGGTCAATTGGTGCCCCAACATGCATTTTCAGTGGGGCACAGAACCCCAACCACAGATACCAATCAACACACATAATATCCAATCTGAAGATCACTTTGATCAATTAGCACTTTAATAATTAATGGCTTGAGGTTATGGTGAACAGACCGAGTGCACAAAGGTACACTCCTGTCCAAGATGACTTAACACAGTTTAATAATAAGTGTTTTATTTCATTGTAACCAGACAAAGATTAGGTTTTCTTCTTAGTATTCCCAATAAAATAATCTTTTTGACACTATCGTCAAAGAGTAGATTGGCAGCTTCTGCAGGTACCGGAACAGAAATTACGTAAAGCAAAAGAAACAAAACACAGAAAACAAAACAACTCCAAAATTATTAATAAAGAGTAATCCCAAGTGACCAAAAAGACACTGCTTTCCAGTACCTGCAGAAAGACCCAGTAGATTCTTGTTCCCAAAGCTATTTGAGGGGAAGTTTTTTTGGATAACATAACTCCCTTCTGTTGTGTTCCCTGCTGTCACTCATTTTAGGGGTGCACTGGACTACTGGATCAATTCCCAGACTTGGCATCACATGTGTCATGGGTTGAGTTTGTTGGTTCTCTTCTGCTCTGCACGAAGAAGTTTTTCCCTGGTTTTCCCCTCTCTCTCAAAATTTTTGATTTGCATTAATTTGTTGAATTCAGTTTACAGTGTCCCCAATTAGTGTTCAACCATTGCTGCCAACAAGCTGCTTTTAATTAAAGTGGGTCCAAGGGGATTATTCCCGGATCTGCTTATAAACTAAAATTGCAGTTTGATTTTTTACAGGATTGCATCAGCAGGGTCGCACAGGTCGTCTGATAACTTAATTAATTTCGGAAATGAAATAATGCCTATTAATATATCTTTGCTGTATAAATTAAAGGTGAATGTAAGCCAGTCTGGGCCCGGTTGTTCAAAAGCTGATTAACGCTAATCCAAGATTTAAAAATTATTAAAAACTGGGAAGTTTATTTCTCTACTCCCAAATGTTGTTCAACCTTGATATTTGGCAAAACTTTACAGTAGAAGAAGTCATTCTTGAAAAAGAAAAACAAGCAAAGAAACTTTCACCAAAAAGTTGAAAACATGAAACAAAACTTTACATTAATCCTGTATTAACTGGACATATACAAAACATGGAACCCAGGTCCATGGACCATCCCTATGGACCTGGTCCATGGACCCAGTCCGTGGACTATCCCTGTGGACCACCCATTATTTTGTAAAGTTATAAGCAGAAAAATCTTTAGACGAAAGAGAGAGTGATTGCCTCACTTATCTGGACAATTTAAGAACAAGCCCATGACTAGGAGTGAACAACTTCCATATTAAGCCAATTTCAAGACAATTTTGAGGACCAATCTATTTTTCGACTACCTTTTCCGCAAGAAACAAACTAAGACAGTTTCTGTTCGGTGATGCTATGAAGTCAATAAAATATGGTCTGTGAAATGTCGCTCCTAGGTATGGGCCACTGTTTTAACTAAACATTTGTCTCTGATAGACACCTATACCACCTAATATGTAGTTGACCACTCCTCTAGTGGCTTTTCAGGGTGAATGAACAAAACTTTGTGGGGAACTTTGCCAGACTGCTTTTGCACATATACCAAAATGCTACATGGTATGTGCTCGCGTGATATGTACACGCAATCCTCGTGTACACACGAAGATCTTCTCGCACAAGATATTCCGGCAAATTTGCCCAAACTGGGGAGGCATACTCCAACACTGAACGGATCAGGCTGGAGTACACCAGAACTAAATTAAGAAAAAAACAAATGACAAAATGTTTCGGCCATTACAGGAACCTAAAGTTTGTCGTCCTTATCTGAGAAGACTAGAGGGTCTAGAACCATTTGCAGATGTCATTACAAAGGCAGTATTTTCTTCTCAGTTATTTAAAGACCCTGAGTGTTGGTCCGGCCAGGCATTTGATCCGGCGACCTCCTGCATGGAAGTCCGATGCTTAACCAACTGCGGCAACCCGTCAGCTAAGTCCTTACCAGTGTAGCATAAGACAGGCCTGGCCAAAAAGGCATGCTAAGGCCTCAAGAGGATGACGTATGCAAAACATGACCTGCTCCCAACTGAATGGCTTCATAGCTCAGTTGGTTGAGCATTGCACCAGCATCGCAGAGGTCATGGGTTCGAATCCAGTTGAAGCCTAGTGAATTTTTCATGTCTCTGTAAGAGACAATGATTATTGCTTAAATTGTCCAGATAAGTGCCAGGATGACTTCTCTTTCTCGTCCAAAGATTTTTCTGCTTGAAACTGTACAAAATGAGGGGTGGTCCACAGGGGTAGTCCATGGACCAGGTCCACAGTGGTGGTCCATGGACCCGGGGTCCATGTTTTGTATACGTCCATATTAACTTGATCGGCTTTCGAACAACCGGGCCCAGGGTGTCTCTTTTTCGGGGGGAGGGGTGGTACTGCTATGCAAATCTAAGCAAGAACGAGTTGAACATGATATGCTAATGGTAATAAAAAAGCTAACCAAGGCATGCTTCTTTGACTCTTTCCAATTCTTCTTTTCTTCTTGCTGATAAGACTAGGTGACATCCGCATTTCGCCAACTCCAAAGCCAAGTGTTCACCGATCCCACTAGAAGCACCCGTGATCCATACTACTTTATCGCGTAGCTTGTTCTCTGGCTTCTCACCAAACTTTTCTTTGAACTTGAGAAGAATGTCACAATCTAAAACAAAGACGATGAACAGAATAATCGATAAGGCAACTAGAAGAAGAAACATTAACATGATTCCGCCCGCAAGTCAGAAAACTGTCTTGTGATGCTCAAGGGTCAATAGCGTCATGTAAGATGAATTAAAGATGTAAAAAATACTACTTACTGTGAGAGGGGAAAGAGGAGTGATCTTGTGAACCACGAAAATTGTCTCAAATTTGCATGAAGTAAATACCGTCTGTACATTGTTTAGTTTTATTATTTTTACAACACGGATCATGTGGATATCTTTTTCTGTATTTTTGAAATTCTCATGGGACGGCCAGGGACTGACAGCGCTTGATGAATTTTACTACATTCCAAGTATATTTCGTGTCATTTACATAACAAAATCGGCATCTCAACTGCTTTCAATTGGCAAAGTGTGTCCTTCCGTCATTTAAAATTCTTTAACCTTAAGGTAGCTGTTTGCCGTTCATTATGAGGGCTCTGGTAAGCAGCAAAATTGTTTTTCAAAACCATCGATTTGCCGTAAAGCCGTGGAAAAGAAATTCCTTTATTCGCGAAGGATGTCCTTTCACGAAGCGAAAAGTAACGACATGGAGTCCATTAGCCACAGCGTTTAACTCGCCGCATCCGAGAAAAGATGGCTATTTGAAGCCTACTGGTCTTTTTGGTTTAGAAGAGTTGACTAACTCATCAGGTTTCTCCCAGCTGAAAAACAAAACTTTAAACGATGGATTTAAAATAGTTGATCAGGTACTAAAATCTCCTCCCACTCCCCGACTGGTGGGACTTTTTGACAAGTTGTCAGACACACTGTGTGCAACGGCTGATTTGGCCGAATTCGTGAGATTAACACATCCTGATCACAAATTTCGAGCTGCAGCAGAAGATACCTCAAGGGGAATAAGTGGCTATGTTGAAGAACTGAACACAAATCCTGGTTTGTATAAAGCTCTGGGAGACATGCTTTCTGGTGAGGGAAAACATCAGATGGATGAAGAGACCACGAGGGTGGCAGAGTTGTTTTTATTTGACTTTGAGCAAAGTGGGATACACTTGAATGAGGAGAAACGCCGGCATTTTGTAGAACTTCAGGAAGCAATTTTAGTAGTTGGGGCACAATTCTCACAAACAGCGTCAATGCCTGTGTCGGTTCCATTGTCTGACTTTTCATTGGCTAAGGAACTTTCTCACATTTATCCCGTAAGGAATGGCGACGTATTAATAGAATCTGCATTCTTGGACTCGGACAATGAACAGTTGCGTAAACTGGCTTATGTTGCCTGTTTAAAGCCAGAAGAAACACAGCTAGGGACTCTAGACCTTCTCCTTAGGGCAAGGCATCAACTGGCTCAACTAGTCAATTACCCAAGTTTCTCCCATCGTGTCCTCAAGGGAACAATGGCCAAGACACCAGAAAATGTGATGGACTTTTTGAAAAGTGCTGCAAGCATGCTCCAAAAACCAGCCAAAGGGGAACTGGGCATTTTAAGCAGATTGAAAAACAATGAAAGGAATAGCTCCGTAATGGAGCAGTTGATGCCCTGGGACTTGCACTATTATTCAGGGCAAGCTAAATACCAGTCGGCAAAGCTCAACAGCTCATCCATTGCAGCTTATTTTCCTCTTGGTGCGTGCATGGATGGTTTAGATGCCTTGTTTAGGAGCCTGTTTGGGATTTCATTGGAGCCACAAGACCCAGCTAAGGGAGAACTATGGTCCACTGATGTTCAAAAACTGGGTGTCGTTCATGAAACAGAGGGACTATTGGGATATATATACTGTGACTTCTTCAGTAGAGAAGCAAAATTGCAACAAGATTCCCATTTTACCATAAGAGGTATGTTGTTTAAGAGATTTTAGCAAAGAAAAATGTAAAACAAGATCTTGGCTTTCTTTAAGAATGAAGATGGCTGGAAATCTGGGGCCAGTTGCTCGAAGCCTGGTTTAAGGGCTAACCATTGGTTAAGAGGTATCAAAACCGATAGGTTTCCATGGTATTTAACGCTGGTCAGTGCTGTCCATGCTTCGAGCAACCCGGGCCTGGTTGTTGGTAATGAAAGACGAAATGATAAATCATGTACTGGAAATATTCTTACCCTGGTCATTGTTTTAATGGAATCTTTGGCATTCATTAGGAAATTAAAGACTTTCTGCAGAAGTATTAATTTAATAGGCTTCACAGACGAACTGATTCCAAGCAGTTTGAAATAATAATCATTATTGGAGACTTTTTCGAGATTCCATTGACAAAAGGGATCGTAACGCAGATTTTCTTGTAACCGGTAGTCCTTGACTGGACTAACATCACACCTTTCATTCCTTGAATGGGCTAACATCAAACCTTCTGATTTTAAAATAATCTTGAAAAATTGATCACCCATGCAAATTCAGTGTGTATCACCTCTGTCCTTTGAAACTGTTATAATTGGAATCTTGAAAATTGTTGTCAAACTCAAGTTTTATTTTCAGTATGCCTGTATGTAAACATTCTTCTTTTTTTGTTCAGATGTGCCATCCACTGGAAGAGAAGAATCCATATCACTCTGGTTTAATTAACCCTTTGACACCCAAACTGGCCTGAACTGGCCAGACTTATTTATACAGTATAAATTATGTATTTTACTCTGTCTAACGCCAAACAACTTTACTCGTCAATGGGGAACCCCTGGGAGTCAATGGGTTAATACATTTATATAAACTAAAGCAGTATTAAGCAGTAATCTTATTAAGTCATTCTTTGCTACAGGTGGCCGATTGCTTGATGATGGCTCCTACCAGCTTCCCGTAGTTGTTGTTGTCTGCAATTTCCCACCACCTGGTGCATCATCACCTCCCCTTCTCACACACAGTATGGTGGAAAATCTTTTTCATGAAATGGGTCATGCTATGCATTCAATGCTCGCTCGCACCCAGTACCAGCATGTAACAGGCACTAGATGCTCCACGGATTTTGCAGAAGTTCCATCAGTACTCATGGAGTTTTTTGCCTGGGATCCAAGGGTGCTCATGACATTTGCTCGCCATTATAGAACTGGACAAGGTTTGCCGGAGGAGATAGTTGTCAGGCTGTGCCATGGACGAACAATGTTTGGAGCTTTGGAAATGCAACGACAAGTTCTCTATGCCATGATTGATCAGATATACCATGGTCCTTACCCACTGTCTGGATCAACAACTGACATCTTAGCTGAAGTTCAAGAACAGTATACCATTATTCCACATGTGCCAGGTGTGAGGTGTGACATGAAAATTCTCATCTCAAAAAATGAGACGTTATTTGAATAGTGGTTTGCAAAAAAGCTTGGGTAGTTTAATCAAACAACATTAGAAGCTCAAGCAATTTAGTTTAACCCATTGACTCCTGGAAGTGAGTTTTAAGTAACATAATTATTATTAATTACTCTGTCTTACGCCAGAGGATTTTACTTGTCAATTGTGATTGTCCTAGGGGATTTGAGGTGGCACTGGGTTAACTGACAGTCACAGCAACAATTGAGCTTTAGCTTAACCAAGTAATAATACTGATATGATCAACTATAATTTTTGTGAGGTTAATTGTTATTGCGACAGTTAAGAAGATAACCTGCGATCAAGCGTACTTTTCTCGAGATACATGTAGGACGCTAAAAAGTACGCCTGATACAATTTCTTAACGAGTCGTCTGCCACCCACCTGTCCAAGGTGATGTTATCATGTGTCATGCTATAAATGTGAGCCAATCAGATTTTACCGGAAATTACCTGCACGCTGCGATTCAAGTAAAGACGCGACAAAAACGCAATCAAAGCTATTTCTGCAAAACCTGTTTGACAGTTGGTGCGGTTTCTCTGTTTAAACCATCAAGGAACAAATAATTTCGAGATAAAATGGCAGAAGCCCGAATTCTTCATGTCATCATCAGGCGCAATCAACAGTACAACAAACTTTATTTAAACTCGAATATTTGAGATGCCAATAAAAGATGCTATAAAAATAGATATGAGGAAAATGGACTTTGAGAAATTTTAGTAACTGTTTTTCAGCAGCAGCTACTCAGCTATCATTTTGTTAGAAGTGTGTTCAGATTGTTCAGGGATTCCGTAAACAGTGTCGAATTTCTCTGTCAAGCTTGGCTGATTCCCCGAATGTGGCAGCCCTAAAGTTCTATTCGGTTCTTTTTGGATTCGCAACTTGTTACTTCCGAATGTATTCCAAAGGACTTGCCACAACTACAAACGTTTTCGAGTTGGTGGAAGAAGAACGATGCATTTTTTTCTAGAATGTTCCGGCCTGTATTAATAACATTATTGCCAAATCCCGTAGGAAGTAGAACTGTAATGTCTTCTTTTACTCAAACCATTCTTCGGATACATTCTCTCCGCTCTTCCTTTAAAGGTTTTTGAAAAAAATCTGAAGTCGAAGCAACAGAAGCTGTAAACAGAACCTAAACATTACTCGCGTTCAAATCCTTCTCGGTGGCCATAATTTCATCAGCTGTTAACATTTACAAGAAGAATGATTTGCAATTCTGTAACCAATCGGAGCGAGGATCCAAGAGCTCTATTGTTTTTCGGCCAATCAGAGTAAAGTCCAGATTCTGGACTACAGGCAGACGACTCGTTAAAGAAATTGTATCAGGCGTACCTTTTCGCACCATGTCTAAGGAAAAGTACGCCTGATCGCATGTTATTTAAGAAGACTGTTCAAAAAACTGAAGAACTGAAGAGTCTTTCTTAATGGACTGCACACCAACCACAGCTGTAACAGCTGAGATGCTGCTGAGAACCAAGAAAGGAGCAAGAAAAAAAATGCATAAATGTGTGGTCTGTGAAGTTCAAATTCCAATCAAGGGTTTGGATTGTTGCTGCCATCTCCACTTTTGTCCAGAAAAACGCCTAATTAGATGCACACCCAATTTTGACATCCAACATGAAGTGTCCCTTTTCGCATACTTCTAACCTTCGAAATTGATCCAAACTTTCCACAAAACGTTTTTCTTTTGCTTAAGTTTATACCAAGAGAAATTTCGAGAGATTGAGTGAACCAATCAGAGCACAAGAATTGCATTATCCAAGGTTGAGAATTAAATAAGTATTGTTAATTGCGCATCTTGAGATACTCTCAGACTGATTTCCTATCGGCGATACAGGGATATTTTTGTGTAGTTCAAAACCATGTGGAGAAAGCAGCTTAGAAACCAAAAAGAAAATTGGGGGTAACCGTGCATTTTTCAGAGATGTTAAGCTTCAATTTGGCAAAGAACGCCATACATTGCTTTGTATTTTAAAAGCTTTTTACAAATATTTTTGATTAATTATCTTCGAAAAATGCGTAGTTACCCCAAATTTTCTTTTTGGACTTCAATAACACTTGTTAGGATCTGCTTTTGCCGCATAGTCAGCAAACCATGCAGAAAAACGTCTGAATTAGTAGGCACCGCCCTTAAAAAATAGTAAAAAACAAATTGGATAGAAATCCAACTAATCACAATACATTATGTGAGCCATACTGCTACAGTGATGAAGAGCAGTGAAAAAGCAAAATCATTGCTCGGTATTTGCAGAGTAACTTAAGAGTACAGTATGCATGTTATTGTTTATGGAAATTCCAGTAAGGCTGCGGGACCCTGCAAGTGTGAATGCAAAGCTAGCTGCTGAAGGCCATGAGAATGCTAATGAAAGGAGAGGAAAAAACATCCTTTACGCTGGGTTCATCTCAAGTTTGTAAAATGTAGCACTGCTGCTCATGTTGCTTAATATCTAATGCCTTTGAACTTTAAACTCTTTTATAGGCACAGCTTGGCAACAGCGATTTAGTCACCTCAACGGTTACGGTGCCAAGTACTACTCCTATCTTTGGTCTCGAGCTGTGGCCTCTCGTATCTGGCATCAATGCTTTGCCAAGGATCCTTTCTCCAGAGAAATGGGCGACAGATATCGTCATACCATGTTAGCCTATGGAGGTGGAAGAGATCCCAACTATCTTGTTGAGGACATGTTGCAGACAACACTGACAACATCTGATCTGGTACAATCACTGTGGGATGATCTCAAGACTACAAATCCATTTTATCAATAGACTCTAAATGCAGTCTAGATTAAATTAAAATTATCCTAATTTGCACCAAGGGGAGTTCTAATGTGCTCATGTGGACTATAACAGTAGACTCAAATTAACCCACCACTTAAGGAATCTGGAACAAAAATTCATCTTTCAAATCGGCACCCTTAATCCTCACGGTATTAACGAACGCTTTTCATTTTACTAATATATTCCTATTTTTCACGTTGCCATGTTACCACCAATAGCGTAGCTCCTACTCTACTATAAAAACTACACGTAACCCATAATCCCTCGATTCACTCTGACGAAGGGCTAACGCTCGAAACGTCAGCTTTTAGAATCTCTGTACGGTGGCCAATTTACATTATCAACTCTGTTGATAAAACCAAATTTTTGTATACTTAAGGATGGTGCCTACCATTGTTATTGCGCATACGTTCTGCACATCTCGAGATACTCGGATTTCCTATAGGTGGTGCTTATTAATACAGAGATACTTTTGCGTGGTTCAAAACTGTGCGGAGGAAGCAGAACGTAGCAAGTGCTCTTGCTATCCAAAAGAAAATTGGGGGTAACCACTCATTTTTCAGAGATAATACTAAGCTTCTTTCTTGGGAAAGAAAGCCATACATTGCTTTGTATTTTAAAGCTTTTTACAAATATAGTTTGATTAATTATCTTCTAAAAATGTGTGGTTACCCCCAATTTTCTTTTTGGATTTCAATAACACTTGTTAGGATCTGCATTTCCCATATATTCAGTAAACCACACAAAAATACCTACAGTAGTTTGAATTAGTAGGCTCTGTCCTCAACAGATTTTACTTTGATGCCAGACGACTTTACTCATCGACTGGGGGTATCTCAGGGAGCCCGAGCGATCAATCCCCACAACCCCGCACTTACGTCCAAAAATGGACATTCGTGAAATTAGACTCAGACACACCCAATTTTGATATCCAACATGAAGTGTCCCTTCAAGTTTCAGCATTTGCTACCTATTTCTAGCAATGTAAAGGGTTTGCATTATTTTCTGTCGAGGGTTACTGCAGCCTGAGAAGTGAAATAATTATTTAGGGGACACTGTGTGGTGATATTATTGTCTGTAGTCCCAGACAGGAGTGATATTGAAGTTGGGGAGAAGAGCAGACTTTGTGACACTTATCAAAATCATTGTGCATCTTATTGTGCGAAGGGTGTAAAGATTTGGCTGAAAGTATAAAACATGACTTTGTTAGGTGCCTCTACCAACTGCTATGCAGTACTTGTGGTATCTAATAGTACTGCACCTCACAAGCAAGTACTAAGCTTGAAGTCGATTTTAGAGTTTTAGCAACACAGCAATTTTCTTTCATGTTTCCTGGGCAAATTGTAGCTGGTTCCCAAAACTACAAAAATAGACAGAGATATTATGAGTTACATTGAGTGTTTTTTTAAAAAAAAAAGATTATTCCACGCAATTTTATTGGCAGCATATAGAAAGTAATGTTGCAAGTTAATCAAAACATTCATTTTAAACTACTACATTATACTAATAGCTGCAACAAGTCCTTTTGAATAGATCTTGTTAAACAACTGGTGAAATTATTTTTGAAAAATAAAAAAATTAAAAAAATGTTATAGTTTGTTTATTAATATTACATTGGAATATTTCACAGGTAGTAATAAGATAAAAATTATTAATATTATGTTAACACTATATACGATTATTAATTGGTATTAACAGAGTATGTTGGCTACTCTCATAGTAACATGGAATGATTGGAGTATTACAGACAGCGACTAAATCTATGAAAAAGACAACCAACACACTCCACATAGTGTTGATTAATACCAGTTAAAAATAAAATAATAATTGTTCAACAAAAGTGTTGCACTAAAATAATCTTCCAAAGAACTGTTTGCCTTTTGAAGGCATAAATTGTAAAGAACCCTTGACGAGAATGGTAAGTAAAGTTGGGGAGAGTTGCATCTCTCAACCAAAGTTCTTCAGCTTGAAAACCTTCTTACTTGAAACCTGTCTATTCCTGTAAGCCAAAAAAGATAATAGACCCTTCTCCAAAATGGCGGCCAAAAAGTCAAATAAGTTTAAATTAAAAACTAATACCAGAAAGAGAAAGAGCACCTTTACTTTCATAACCCTACAAATTTTCGGCATATCAGGTGTAATATCAGCTGAGAAAATGTAAGTTGAAAAATGAAAAATTTGCAGACGTTTCTATGATTGGGGGTATGGCGTATACCCCCAGTCATACAAGCGTCTGTAAATTTGTCAAATTTCAACTTGCATTTTCTCAGCTGACATAACACCTAATATGCTGAAACTTCGCAGGGTTACTAAAGTAAAGGTGCTCTTTCTATTTCTGGTATCAGTTTTTCATTCAGTTCAATTTTAACTTATTGAAATTTGTTGCTGCCATTTTGGAGTGCCTATTATGCAAGTCTTACTTTCTTATCTTCGCTTTGGGTTCAGACTATGCACTACACAAAAAGAAATCCCAGCATGAAAGGTGAGAATAAGAAGCTCTCATTTCAGACCACTTTCCTCCAATAAGGTTCCTTCTGCATGAACACTTCAAATTTTGAGATTGAATAATTGATGCATTTTTTACCTATTGTTCTTGAGGTGCTCCAATCATAGATTATAATACATGTGCATCGCACTAAAAATGATACCTTCCTGACCCCAGTTACCTTAGTGAAATCAATTTTATTATTGTGCTATCCAATAGATAGTGATTTATCCGGTGGATAGCGTTATCCACCTTTTGAACAACTGGGGCCTGAAGTTTGTTCAGTGGGGTGAGCATGATGATGTACATGAGGAAAAACTGAGCAGACCTCATTTTCAAGATGAAAATGGACACTACTGAAAAGATATTGTCCCTTCGCTCACTTAGAGTGACTTCTAGATTTTACTTTTTGTAACAACAGATGATTTTACTCTAAACTAAAGAGAATGACAGGGTTAGTTAAAATTGGGCTTTAGCCTAAAACCTTGAGGATCTCAACAATTGTGGAGTCAGAAACCCCTCGGGCACTGGGATTTTTTGATCCTTGATACACTTTTCCAGAAAACTCTTCAGTCTGCTGACAGGCCCACTTTTTTCTTTTGCTGTCACTTTCTCGATCCTGGGAATGTAATCCACGACAAGAGTGTTGAGCAGTTTTCCAAACTGTTTTTTGTACTGTCGCATAAGTGCATGTCCTGCTACTGACAGGAATTCATAGAGGGCTGTAGCAGTGTAGTCTGCCCGTGGTTCCAAGTTCAACATTCTTGCAAGCCATGTCCACCCTCGTTCAAGTCCGTGAGGGTGTGGTCTTGGTTGTTGTCCAGAAGAAGGGGGCACAGAGGAGATAATCGCTGCAAAAAGTCGCACAATTCCAGTCATGCGTTTGAGGTACTTGTCTTGCTGTTCTATCTGGCCGTCCTTATACAGATAACCAAGGGTTGCAAGATAATCTGTGTCTGACATGCCAGCTGCCTTTGGGACATAGAATGGTACAAGAAAGGGGCATTCTTCATAGAATCTAACTAGAATGAGATCTCCAACGTCAGGAAAACTGGACCATATTCCTAAGGTAACAGCGGCAATGGGAAAAGCAGAGCTCACACTAGAAGAAACCTGCTGGGAGCCTTGATCAACCAGTTTTTTGGCTAGCTGTTCTTTACAGTATGCCTGGAGCAAATCAAAACACCATGTATAAATCATTTGTAATAAATCATGTAATAATTTATTCTCAAGGGTTAATAATTATTATTAACATGCAATACAAATGAAGGTTTCTATGGTCAAAATTTCTGAAGCAGTAAAAGAAGCATGAAACTTAAACAACAAGGACTGCCAGATTGGACTCAAACACTATACTGTCTTGCATTTACAACAGGATAGCAGGAGATCTATGCAACCTATAGTGTTCTTGGATCTGAAGAAGAAACTGAAAGTACTCCCTTTGTAATCACATTTGCAATCAACTGTTAGATTTCAAATAGTGGTGTTTTGGTTTGGTCTTTAAATCCATTCATCCCTGAAGCACACCCTTATTGATGAGCAAAATTGTCTGGCATTAGACAGAGTAAAATCTATGAGTAACTTTCAGGACTGAAAGGGTTACGGGTTCAAGACAGTCAATCTTTTTCAGTTGCTGTTCTGATTGTATGGAATAGGCTTCCTTTAGAACTACGAACTTGTGCATCTCTTCCAAATTTCAAGTCCAAACTCAAAACTGAGCTGTTTATTAATAAAGTACATGTAGCTTTTGGTTTTTCTGTTAGAATTTCTTTTTTTTTTGTTATTTATCGTTTTTTTTACAAACAATTTGTAGTTATTTTAATTGGTTAAATTACAATCATAATCTTGTAATTTGTATCATTAAATATTATTAGAATAATAATTACCGGTACATTAAAGGTAAAAGTAAGTAAAAAAAAAAAGTAAATGCTTTGTTTATTATTATAGTGGAAGTGCACTTAGCTATCAAGCTAGTTTACAGGCACTCCACTGTTAACAAGGGGAAAATAACGATTCAAACTTAACAGAAACATTATTAAGAACCCCAACTGGCAGGAGGCAACCAGTTGGCTATTTACAAAGCGTGGTGGAGTTGAATCCGGGACAACCGGAAACAATTCCTAACCAGAGGTTAGAACGGAATTTGAACCCAGAGCAGCCGCATGCAAACCCAATGCTCTAACACTGGACCACACTGCCTCCACACATGTAATTAGTACTACATCTGTGAAGCACCACTGGAACTTATTATTACCAATATTACAGTACCGGTCAAAGGGAAGTTGACAGTCCCTCGAAACTTGATCCACAAAACTAGATTCTCTAAAACTTCGCAGATCAAGTCAAGATGTTTGAGGGCTTTCAAGGACTTTTGAGGACTTTCAAAAAAATTTTCGAGACTCTCAAAATAGGTTTTGAGTGGATACATTGTATAAAGATTGTTAGAGTTTTGCACAGGAGGCCATCAGGTTTTTGTAGATGAGGATTTGCTTTTTTCTTGGGGACAAAGGTGATGATACAGAAATCTGAGGACTTTCAAAGCCTGTGCAATCCATATTATGGGTTCCTGCCATAAATGGACGTGAGTGGAGATAATGAAATCAACCAGGCAAAGTTACATGTAAATATCTAAACAACTGGTCAATTTGCATTGTTGCCAAGCCCTAAATGCACCCCCTGCGCAGAAGAGTTGAAAACACTGTCTTTGAAAAAACTCTAAGTTGACAAGATGTAACTTTACTCACTGGAGCTGCCTTATGTAAACCCATAGAGATCTGCTTACTCCCAGCTTGAACAGAACCGCCTGAAAGGAATTTAGTTAAGTGCTGGATCTTGTCGAGTATTGACTGGTCTGAAATGGAATTCACTGGAGTTGATACAGCTTTTGTAAGATCAAATTTCAACTGCTTTAAGGACTTGTCAGTATGCAAAGGTTCAGCTGCCTTAACAATCTCACTTTTA
>OX421455.1:35253326-35263326 GCA_949126865.1 Montipora capitata | reverse complement strand
GCTGAAGCGCGGCCAGAGGAAAAGATTTCTAACCAGATACTCAGGAGTAGGCCTGGTGTGTGCTGTTAACGTAGAGTTTGGATTTCTGAACAAGTTTTTATCATAGAAAATTCGCGAGAAAGTTGTGCTTTCATTTCGCTATAATCCTCGTGTCAAAGGAACGGTATAACGTAAATAAGAGAATAACGATCGAGATTGATATTTGCAGATCACCTGTCCTCTTACTACTAAAGTCAAACTCTACATCTCTATGCAATAAGCGCATTCAAAGTTTCCTCATACTACTTTATAAAAGTATGGTTTTTGTTTTATTTTTTGAAAAAAAAGGGTTTTTCAGCTTATATGAAAAATACGTGTTCTCTCCCGTCCTCTTCTTATGCATGATCTTCGCGAAAATTCCATTCTGTCCCTCAATAAACCTAGAACAACCAGTTATGGTCTTAGCTCTTTTTTCTTACGTATCAGCTAAGTTGCGGAATGCGCTACCTGATTTTATCCGTACCTATGAGTTTACTGGTTTTAAAAGAGAATCCAGGGCCGCATTTTGTACAGCGGCTTTCCTTTTTAATGAATATATCTTAAAATATTATGTATTTAGTATGTATCTGTAAATGCTATGTATTTTAGCTGCAAAGACATTAGCTCCTGTAGTTATTCTGAAATTCGAGATGAAATAAAGTTTATGCATGTATGTATGTTACCTTTCACAGGGCGCATGCGCACACTTTGTAATCTGCGACTCCAGTGCTTACCATATGTGAGATAAAATGACTTTTGCCTTGAATATTTAAGCCATCGAATTCTTGCGCTATATTGACAAGGGCGGTTTGGAGCTGTGAGTAGGCGTGGGATTTGTCACATATGGTTTAGGGGCCGACATATCTCTCCCTCAATGCCGTACCGGGAGGCAAGGTCGGTAGTAGAAAGCAGCGAAGGGCCAACTGCGTCCAAAAGCGATCGCACGGGCCGAAATCCCGGGATGACTCGTTTGGTACGACGCTCCAGCGCCGGATGTCTGGAGGTACTGCGTTTTTTTCTTTTGTTGAAACATTCCGTCAACGCATGCGTAAATGTTCTGTGACTCTCCGATACCTAGCCTACCAAAAAAATTATCACGCTGGTCTTTAGCAGCAATTGACATTTCAGTTCACGATTCTACAGGCATAAACGTAACGTAAGAACCGTTCGGGTCTGGTCTTCTCGAGACAGAGGTGAGAGATGGTTTCATGCGGACTGGGACGCCTAAAGTGCTCTGTTGTAAAAATGGCGGTTCACGAGTGAAGTTGTCTCTCTGGCCTATCTGTGGACGAATTCCAGGACCTACCGATACAATTTGGGCAAGTTATGAAAGCTTAAAACTGCAATGGATGCGGCATTTTGCTGGTAGGACTGGATGGCCCGACACTTATGAAAAAATTATATAAAATGAGAATCGGGAGTCTTCCCTTGTCATGGAATGGCAGAATTACCCAGAATTCTTTTTGGGCATGAGCGAGGCAAGTTAAAAAGCACGAGACTAGCCCTCATCGAATGGCTGAAGCGCGGCCAGAGGAAAAGATTTCTAACCAGATACTCAGGAGTAGGCCTGGTGTGTGCTGTTAACGTAGAGTTTGGATTTCTGAACAAGTTTTTATCATAGAAAATTCGCGAGAAAGTTGTGCTTTCATTTCGCTATAATCCTCGTGTCAAAGGAACGGTATAACGTAAATAAGAGAATAACGATCGAGATTGATATTTGCAGATCACCTGTCCTCTTACTACTAAAGTCAAACTCTACATCTCTATGCAATAAGCGCATTCAAAGTTTCCTCATACTACTTTATAAAAGTATGGTTTTTGTTTTATTTTTTGAAAAAAAAGGGTTTTTCAGCTTATATGAAAAATACGTGTTCTCTCCCGTCCTCTTCTTATGCATGATCTTCGCGAAAATTCCATTCTGTCCCTCAATAAACCTAGAACAACCAGTTATGGTCTTAGCTCTTTTTTCTTACGTATCAGCTAAGTTGCGGAATGCGCTACCTGATTTTATCCGTACCTATGAGTTTACTGGTTTTAAAAGAGAATCCAGGGCCGCATTTTGTACAGCGGCTTTCCTTTTTAATGAATATATCTTAAAATATTATGTATTTAGTATGTATCTGTAAATGCTATGTATTTTAGCTGCAAAGACATTAGCTCCTGTAGTTATTCTGAAATTCGAGATGAAATAAAGTTTATGCATGTATGTATGTTACCTTTCACAGGGCGCATGCGCACACTTTGTAATCTGCGACTCCAGTGCTTACCATATGTGAGATAAAATGACTTTTGCCTTGAATATTTAAGCCATCGAATTCTTGCGCTATATTGACAAGGGCGGTTTGGAGCTGTGAGTAGGCGTGGGATTTGTCACATATGGTTTAGGGGCCGACATATCTCTCCCTCAATGCCGTACCGGGAGGCAAGGTCGGTAGTAGAAAGCAGCGAAGGGCCAACTGCGTCCAAAAGCGATCGCACGGGCCGAAATCCCGGGATGACTCGTTTGGTACGACGCTCCAGCGCCGGATGTCTGGAGGTACTGCGTTTTTTTCTTTTGTTGAAACATTCCGTCAACGCATGCGTAAATGTTCTGTGACTCTCCGATACCTAGCCTACCAAAAAAATTATCACGCTGGTCTTTAGCAGCAATTGACATTTCAGTTCACGATTCTACAGGCATAAACGTAACGTAAGAACCGTTCGGGTCTGGTCTTCTCGAGACAGAGGTGAGAGATGGTTTCATGCGGACTGGGACGCCTAAAGTGCTCTGTTGTAAAAATGGCGGTTCACGAGTGAAGTTGTCTCTCTGGCCTATCTGTGGACGAATTCCAGGACCTACCGATACAATTTGGGCAAGTTATGAAAGCTTAAAACTGCAATGGATGCGGCATTTTGCTGGTAGGACTGGATGGCCCGACACTTATGAAAAAATTATATAAAATGAGAATCGGGAGTCTTCCCTTGTCATGGAATGGCAGAATTACCCAGAATTCTTTTTGGGCATGAGCGAGGCAAGTTAAAAAGCACGAGACTAGCCCTCATCGAATGGCTGAAGCGCGGCCAGAGGAAAAGATTTCTAACCAGATACTCAGGAGTAGGCCTGGTGTGTGCTGTTAACGTAGAGTTTGGATTTCTGAACAAGTTTTTATCATAGAAAATTCGCGAGAAAGTTGTGCTTTCATTTCGCTATAATCCTCGTGTCAAAGGAACGGTATAACGTAAATAAGAGAATAACGATCGAGATTGATATTTGCAGATCACCTGTCCTCTTACTACTAAAGTCAAACTCTACATCTCTATGCAATAAGCGCATTCAAAGTTTCCTCATACTACTTTATAAAAGTATGGTTTTTGTTTTATTTTTTGAAAAAAAAGGGTTTTTCAGCTTATATGAAAAATACGTGTTCTCTCCCGTCCTCTTCTTATGCATGATCTTCGCGAAAATTCCATTCTGTCCCTCAATAAACCTAGAACAACCAGTTATGGTCTTAGCTCTTTTTTCTTACGTATCAGCTAAGTTGCGGAATGCGCTACCTGATTTTATCCGTACCTATGAGTTTACTGGTTTTAAAAGAGAATCCAGGGCCGCATTTTGTACAGCGGCTTTCCTTTTTAATGAATATATCTTAAAATATTATGTATTTAGTATGTATCTGTAAATGCTATGTATTTTAGCTGCAAAGACATTAGCTCCTGTAGTTATTCTGAAATTCGAGATGAAATAAAGTTTATGCATGTATGTATGTTACCTTTCACAGGGCGCATGCGCACACTTTGTAATCTGCGACTCCAGTGCTTACCATATGTGAGATAAAATGACTTTTGCCTTGAATATTTAAGCCATCGAATTCTTGCGCTATATTGACAAGGGCGGTTTGGAGCTGTGAGTAGGCGTGGGATTTGTCACATATGGTTTAGGGGCCGACATATCTCTCCCTCAATGCCGTACCGGGAGGCAAGGTCGGTAGTAGAAAGCAGCGAAGGGCCAACTGCGTCCAAAAGCGATCGCACGGGCCGAAATCCCGGGATGACTCGTTTGTTACGACGCTCCAGCGCCGGATGTCTGGAGGTACTGCGTTTTTTTCTTTTGTTGAAACATTCCGTCAACGCATGCGTAAATGTTCTGTGACTCTCCGATACCTAGCCTACCAAAAAAATTATCACGCTGGTCTTTAGCAGCAATTGACATTTCAGTTCACGATTCTACAGGCATAAACGTAACGTAAGAACCGTTCGGGTCTGGTCTTCTCGAGACAGAGGTGAGAGATGGTTTCATGCGGACTGGGACGCCTAAAGTGCTCTGTTGTAAAAATGGCGGTTCACGAGTGAAGTTGTCTCTCTGGCCTATCTGTGGACGAATTCCAGGACCTACCGATACAATTTGGGCAAGTTATGAAAGCTTAAAACTGCAATGGATGCGGCATTTTGCTGGTAGGACTGGATGGCCCGACACTTATGAAAAAATTATATAAAATGAGAATCGGGAGTCTTCCCTTGTCATGGAATGGCAGAATTACCCAGAATTCTTTTTGGGCATGAGCGAGGCAAGTTAAAAAGCACGAGACTAGCCCTCATCGAATGGCTGAAGCGCGGCCAGAGGAAAAGATTTCTAACCAGATACTCAGGAGTAGGCCTGGTGTGTGCTGTTAACGTAGAGTTTGGATTTCTGAACAAGTTTTTATCATAGAAAATTCGCGAGAAAGTTGTGCTTTCATTTCGCTATAATCCTCGTGTCAAAGGAACGGTATAACGTAAATAAGAGAATAACGATCGAGATTGATATTTGCAGATCACCTGTCCTCTTACTACTAAAGTCAAACTCTACATCTCTATGCAATAAGCGCATTCAAAGTTTCCTCATACTACTTTATAAAAGTATGGTTTTTGTTTTATTTTTTGAAAAAAAAGGGTTTTTCAGCTTATATGAAAAATACGTGTTCTCTCCCGTCCTCTTCTTATGCATGATCTTCGCGAAAATTCCATTCTGTCCCTCAATAAACCTAGAACAACCAGTTATGGTCTTAGCTCTTTTTTCTTACGTATCAGCTAAGTTGCGGAATGCGCTACCTGATTTTATCCGTACCTATGAGTTTACTGGTTTTAAAAGAGAATCCAGGGCCGCATTTTGTACAGCGGCTTTCCTTTTTAATGAATATATCTTAAAATATTATGTATTTAGTATGTATCTGTAAATGCTATGTATTTTAGCTGCAAAGACATTAGCTCCTGTAGTTATTCTGAAATTCGAGATGAAATAAAGTTTATGCATGTATGTATGTTACCTTTCACAGGGCGCATGCGCACACTTTGTAATCTGCGACTCCAGTGCTTACCATATGTGAGATAAAATGACTTTTGCCTTGAATATTTAAGCCATCGAATTCTTGCGCTATATTGACAAGGGCGGTTTGGAGCTGTGAGTAGGCGTGGGATTTGTCACATATGGTTTAGGGGCCGACATATCTCTCCCTCAATGCCGTACCGGGAGGCAAGGTCGGTAGTAGAAAGCAGCGAAGGGCCAACTGCGTCCAAAAGCGATCGCACGGGCCGAAATCCCGGGATGACTCGTTTGTTACGACGCTCCAGCGCCGGATGTCTGGAGGTACTGCGTTTTTTTCTTTTGTTGAAACATTCCGTCAACGCATGCGTAAATGTTCTGTGACTCTCCGATACCTAGCCTACCAAAAAAATTATCACGCTGGTCTTTAGCAGCAATTGACATTTCAGTTCACGATTCTACAGGCATAAACGTAACGTAAGAACCGTTCGGGTCTGGTCTTCTCGAGACAGAGGTGAGAGATGGTTTCATGCGGACTGGGACGCCTAAAGTGCTCTGTTGTAAAAATGGCGGTTCACGAGTGAAGTTGTCTCTCTGGCCTATCTGTGGACGAATTCCAGGACCTACCGATACAATTTGGGCAAGTTATGAAAGCTTAAAACTGCAATGGATGCGGCATTTTGCTGGTAGGACTGGATGGCCCGACACTTATGAAAAAATTATATAAAATGAGAATCGGGAGTCTTCCCTTGTCATGGAATGGCAGAATTACCCAGAATTCTTTTTGGGCATGAGCGAGGCAAGTTAAAAAGCACGAGACTAGCCCTCATCGAATGGCTGAAGCGCGGCCAGAGGAAAAGATTTCTAACCAGATACTCAGGAGTAGGCCTGGTGTGTGCTGTTAACGTAGAGTTTGGATTTCTGAACAAGTTTTTATCATAGAAAATTCGCGAGAAAGTTGTGCTTTCATTTCGCTATAATCCTCGTGTCAAAGGAACGGTATAACGTAAATAAGAGAATAACGATCGAGATTGATATTTGCAGATCACCTGTCCTCTTACTACTAAAGTCAAACTCTACATCTCTATGCAATAAGCGCATTCAAAGTTTCCTCATACTACTTTATAAAAGTATGGTTTTTGTTTTATTTTTTGAAAAAAAAGGGTTTTTCAGCTTATATGAAAAATACGTGTTCTCTCCCGTCCTCTTCTTATGCATGATCTTCGCGAAAATTCCATTCTGTCCCTCAATAAACCTAGAACAACCAGTTATGGTCTTAGCTCTTTTTTCTTACGTATCAGCTAAGTTGCGGAATGCGCTACCTGATTTTATCCGTACCTATGAGTTTACTGGTTTTAAAAGAGAATCCAGGGCCGCATTTTGTACAGCGGCTTTCCTTTTTAATGAATATATCTTAAAATATTATGTATTTAGTATGTATCTGTAAATGCTATGTATTTTAGCTGCAAAGACATTAGCTCCTGTAGTTATTCTGAAATTCGAGATGAAATAAAGTTTATGCATGTATGTATGTTACCTTTCACAGGGCGCATGCGCACACTTTGTAATCTGCGACTCCAGTGCTTACCATATGTGAGATAAAATGACTTTTGCCTTGAATATTTAAGCCATCGAATTCTTGCGCTATATTGACAAGGGCGGTTTGGAGCTGTGAGTAGGCGTGGGATTTGTCACATATGGTTTAGGGGCCGACATATCTCTCCCTCAATGCCGTACCGGGAGGCAAGGTCGGTAGTAGAAAGCAGCGAAGGGCCAACTGCGTCCAAAAGCGATCGCACGGGCCGAAATCCCGGGATGACTCGTTTGGTACGACGCTCCAGCGCCGGATGTCTGGAGGTACTGCGTTTTTTTCTTTTGTTGAAACATTCCGTCAACGCATGCGTAAATGTTCTGTGACTCTCCGATACCTAGCCTACCAAAAAAATTATCACGCTGGTCTTTAGCAGCAATTGACATTTCAGTTCACGATTCTACAGGCATAAACGTAACGTAAGAACCGTTCGGGTCTGGTCTTCTCGAGACAGAGGTGAGAGATGGTTTCATGCGGACTGGGACGCCTAAAGTGCTCTGTTGTAAAAATGGCGGTTCACGAGTGAAGTTGTCTCTCTGGCCTATCTGTGGACGAATTCCAGGACCTACCGATACAATTTGGGCAAGTTATGAAAGCTTAAAACTGCAATGGATGCGGCATTTTGCTGGTAGGACTGGATGGCCCGACACTTATGAAAAAATTATATAAAATGAGAATCGGGAGTCTTCCCTTGTCATGGAATGGCAGAATTACCCAGAATTCTTTTTGGGCATGAGCGAGGCAAGTTAAAAAGCACGAGACTAGCCCTCATCGAATGGCTGAAGCGCGGCCAGAGGAAAAGATTTCTAACCAGATACTCAGGAGTAGGCCTGGTGTGTGCTGTTAACGTAGAGTTTGGATTTCTGAACAAGTTTTTATCATAGAAAATTCGCGAGAAAGTTGTGCTTTCATTTCGCTATAATCCTCGTGTCAAAGGAACGGTATAACGTAAATAAGAGAATAACGATCGAGATTGATATTTGCAGATCACCTGTCCTCTTACTACTAAAGTCAAACTCTACATCTCTATGCAATAAGCGCATTCAAAGTTTCCTCATACTACTTTATAAAAGTATGGTTTTTGTTTTATTTTTTGAAAAAAAAGGGTTTTTCAGCTTATATGAAAAATACGTGTTCTCTCCCGTCCTCTTCTTATGCATGATCTTCGCGAAAATTCCATTCTGTCCCTCAATAAACCTAGAACAACCAGTTATGGTCTTAGCTCTTTTTTCTTACGTATCAGCTAAGTTGCGGAATGCGCTACCTGATTTTATCCGTACCTATGAGTTTACTGGTTTTAAAAGAGAATCCAGGGCCGCATTTTGTACAGCGGCTTTCCTTTTTAATGAATATATCTTAAAATATTATGTATTTAGTATGTATCTGTAAATGCTATGTATTTTAGCTGCAAAGACATTAGCTCCTGTAGTTATTCTGAAATTCGAGATGAAATAAAGTTTATGCATGTATGTATGTTACCTTTCACAGGGCGCATGCGCACACTTTGTAATCTGCGACTCCAGTGCTTACCATATGTGAGATAAAATGACTTTTGCCTTGAATATTTAAGCCATCGAATTCTTGCGCTATATTGACAAGGGCGGTTTGGAGCTGTGAGTAGGCGTGGGATTTGTCACATATGGTTTAGGGGCCGACATATCTCTCCCTCAATGCCGTACCGGGAGGCAAGGTCGGTAGTAGAAAGCAGCGAAGGGCCAACTGCGTCCAAAAGCGATCGCACGGGCCGAAATCCCGGGATGACTCGTTTGTTACGACGCTCCAGCGCCGGATGTCTGGAGGTACTGCGTTTTTTTCTTTTGTTGAAACATTCCGTCAACGCATGCGTAAATGTTCTGTGACTCTCCGATACCTAGCCTACCAAAAAAATTATCACGCTGGTCTTTAGCAGCAATTGACATTTCAGTTCACGATTCTACAGGCATAAACGTAACGTAAGAACCGTTCGGGTCTGGTCTTCTCGAGACAGAGGTGAGAGATGGTTTCATGCGGACTGGGACGCCTAAAGTGCTCTGTTGTAAAAATGGCGGTTCACGAGTGAAGTTGTCTCTCTGGCCTATCTGTGGACGAATTCCAGGACCTACCGATACAATTTGGGCAAGTTATGAAAGCTTAAAACTGCAATGGATGCGGCATTTTGCTGGTAGGACTGGATGGCCCGACACTTATGAAAAAATTATATAAAATGAGAATCGGGAGTCTTCCCTTGTCATGGAATGGCAGAATTACCCAGAATTCTTTTTGGGCATGAGCGAGGCAAGTTAAAAAGCACGAGACTAGCCCTCATCGAATGGCTGAAGCGCGGCCAGAGGAAAAGATTTCTAACCAGATACTCAGGAGTAGGCCTGGTGTGTGCTGTTAACGTAGAGTTTGGATTTCTGAACAAGTTTTTATCATAGAAAATTCGCGAGAAAGTTGTGCTTTCATTTCGCTATAATCCTCGTGTCAAAGGAACGGTATAACGTAAATAAGAGAATAACGATCGAGATTGATATTTGCAGATCACCTGTCCTCTTACTACTAAAGTCAAACTCTACATCTCTATGCAATAAGCGCATTCAAAGTTTCCTCATACTACTTTATAAAAGTATGGTTTTTGTTTTATTTTTTGAAAAAAAAGGGTTTTTCAGCTTATATGAAAAATACGTGTTCTCTCCCGTCCTCTTCTTATGCATGATCTTCGCGAAAATTCCATTCTGTCCCTCAATAAACCTAGAACAACCAGTTATGGTCTTAGCTCTTTTTTCTTACGTATCAGCTAAGTTGCGGAATGCGCTACCTGATTTTATCCGTACCTATGAGTTTACTGGTTTTAAAAGAGAATCCAGGGCCGCATTTTGTACAGCGGCTTTCCTTTTTAATGAATATATCTTAAAATATTATGTATTTAGTATGTATCTGTAAATGCTATGTATTTTAGCTGCAAAGACATTAGCTCCTGTAGTTATTCTGAAATTCGAGATGAAATAAAGTTTATGCATGTATGTATGTTACCTTTCACAGGGCGCATGCGCACACTTTGTAATCTGCGACTCCAGTGCTTACCATATGTGAGATAAAATGACTTTTGCCTTGAATATTTAAGCCATCGAATT